>JAFMTC010000010.1:238032-248243 GCA_018845635.1 Nicrophorus orbicollis | reverse complement strand
TCTTCACGTCCGATTAGGTACGGTCTTTTTATTCTTCGTGTAGCATCACAGCAAAGGCTCCCACGCTGCCAATGAAATTCGCATTATGGATAGAATCTAAGAGACAGGAGATGTGTATGTGTGTCTGTCAAAGATCATCTAATTCGTGACATGTGACAATGTATCTATTTGAATGGGTGATTTTATAATTTGAATGCTGTGACATAATAGACAGAAAGGAATAGCAACATATTGATGTACCATTCTTTCAGTTACCTTCTAAACAATGCCAGATCTATAGTTTATTGTCAATTTGGATAGATCTCTGTATTCAAACTGTAAATTTCATTTATGTAATATCTCATAAGTTAAATACATTTAAAAAAAAGTTACTATAGAGATTCTGCTCTTAAGATATGTGTATATATTATTATGTTGATATTTTCTATGGTCAGAATAATTGCTGTAACATTGACATACGTTTTTCTTTTGATTTCTTTTTGAGTTTAAAATTGTTGTATGGAACTTTGTTGATCTCTCGTGTTTTGAATTACCTAATTCAAGGGGGAGCATGTTGTGGTACTACTGGGGTTCGGGTGATAATGCGTACAACATGAAGTTAGCTGCAGTAAAGAGTGAAGCCAAAGTTGACAGTTCATAGAGAAGAGAAAGATTAAATTGTGAAGAATCCGAACGTTTTTATAATTTCACCCTTGTTGGTGATCCTTCGCTCAAACATTGGCCCTTCCAACAGAATACCATTGCTTAAATAAAATAGTTATGTGTGGTGAAAGTACAAGAGGGACATAAGAAGAGAACACCAATTGTATGCTTGGAGCAATTTCTCTGAAAAGTGAGGTTACAAATCTTCAAGCCAAGTAATCCTTCATTAAGAAGCTTATAAAAATGCTGGCTATGAGGCAAGCAGTGAAAACATTAAGAAGCATATTAGGCGAGCCAAAATGTGGTTCGATGAATTAGAACAAACTCATTTATATTTCTCATGGTGCATTAAGGCTTTTTAGAAACTATATGCTTTATGTTCAACAAATGTGATTGCTGAGGTGTTGATGCATTCATCAAAGTCAAATACAACAAGAAAATGAGCAAGTAAATAAGGATCACATGGACATTGAAGCACTGTTGTTAGACCAGAACATATCAATGTTCCTTAAGGGAATTATAGGAATTGGCAGTAAAGATCCAAATGGATAGTGTTATCAGCTCTCAATTGATTAGCACAGTGTTGTTGGATCCAAGTGATTTCCAGGCCAATTAGAATTGCCAGATGAGGCATACTTCATAGGGACTAAACATGGATAACTTTTAATTCCCTATATCATTGGGAGTGGATTCTACAACTTTCTGGACGAGATGTGTTTGAGTATTTCAACTTCTATGAACAAGGTGGTCCAGATTCACTGACTTATTGCCAGGCAGCAGGTTGATGTCTCACATTCATCCTCCGAGGGATTTATGGTTAACTTGTGAAGAAGCAACTAGTGTTAATGTGTATATATTATTGATATTGTGTTTGTAACCATTGATATAAGTTTTTTTATCAGTGATCTTTTGATTTCTATTTGAGTTTAAAATTGTTGTGTATCTTTGTTGATATTGTTGGTTTTCCATAATTTGTATTATTCAAAGGGAATATGTTATGGTACTACTGGGGTTCGGACGGCTATGTTTATAACATGAAGTTAGCAAATGTAAATAGTGAAGATATAGTTGACTGTTCATCGAGAAGTCTTAATGAAGAATTATTGGTCCTTCAAACTGGATAACATTACCTAAATAGTTGATTGTAGTAAAAGTACAGGAGGAACATAAGAAGAAAGCATTGATGTGATATATAAAGTAATACCTCCAGAAAGTGAGGTTAAGGATCAATATTTGGTTATGCATTGTATTTCTATATATCTGCACAACTTGAGTGTGCAATTGTGTGTGATAAGTTTATATAACTTAAGTAAAATTCAGATTGATAAGAAAAGCAAACGGTTTCAGTTGCCTAGAGTAATTCCTTCGGAGAGAGATGTACAGTACACAATATATCAGATGTAGACAAAGTTTACTCAAATAATTGAGTATTTGCATCAGTGATAAAAAGGATAAGGTGTGGAAGGTTGCAAGTTGAAAAATATGGAGGATTTAAGAAGTTCCCGAAGGAGTCTTCGAGCCAAGTTGTTCTTGTTCCAGAAGCTAACAAAAATGTTAGAAAATGGTTAGCTATGAAGACATATATAAGCATATTGAGAAAACCAAAATGTGGTTAGATGAATTAAAATAATTTGATTAAATAGTGTAATTGGAAACAGTAGAGTTAACGGATGAATATCTCATGGAGCATGAAGTCTCTGTAGAAAGTATACTAATTGTTTTATATGCAACAAATGTGATAGCTGAGAAAGTGTCAATGCATTCATCACAATCCAATACAAAGTATACAGTATTAAAGGTGAATGATCAAATCCAGCAAGGAAAAATTAATTGAGAAGATGCTGATGCATTCATCACAATCCAATACAAGGAATTGCACAGTGAAATTGAGCAACACCTCCTCATTACAAGCCAATACAAGTTCTGTTCTGAAGTATACAACTTAGCCATGATTTTTTAAACATTCAACCAATATAAAGTATTGTGCAGTATTTGAAAGATACTAATAAAGAAGTGTATAAGGATTAGTACAACATCGAAGGACCACTGATGGACCAGAACATAACCAAGTTCATTTCAGCTGAGGATCTTCATTGCAGACGTTTTTGGGAATCAGCTTGCAAGATCCAGATGAATGGTATCGTCAGATTTCGTTCTATTAGCACGTTGTGTTCGGATTCTATCGATTTCCAGGCTTAAACACCGTTTCCGATTGGTAGTGTCAGCCGAGGCCTACTTGAAGAGGACTACAGAAGGATGGCTGCTAATTATCTATATAACTGGGCGTGGATTCAACGATTGGGGGCTCATTTCAGGAAGAAATGTGCACGAGTATAGCAACTTCAAGAGCGAGCGGTACGGGTCCTCCGACTTGTTGCAAGGCTTGGGATTGAATGTTGTTAATGAACATATTGAAGTTCATTCCAACATGACTCTTCATTGTAGAAGTTTATGAGAATCTGCTGACTACCCAGGGATGGATTCAATGACTAGGGGATCCTTTCTGAATAAGATGTGCATGAGATGAGGTGTGCTCAACAATGAGCTTAGAGTCTAGATACTCCAACTTGTTGCCAGGCAACACATTGATAAGTCGCACATTCATCCTTCAAGGGATTTATGGCTGACTTGTGAAGAAGCAGCTAGTATTGTTAATGCGTATATATTTTGTATGTTCAAAATTATTGTTGTAACCATTACTTTACCTTTTTGCATTGATTATATTTTGATTGTTATTTAAGTTTGAAATTGTATGTATCTTTGTTGATATTACTAGTCCCTCATGTTTTGAGTTAAATTCAAGGGGGAGTATGTTGTGGCGCCACTAGGTTTAGGACGGGCCATGCATACAACATAAAGTTAGCTTGAATAGAAGGGTGAATAACGTTGAGATAGACATGGAGAGTTTGAACAAATTACGCTTTAACAATATTTTTTTTTCTTTAATTCGAATTTACGAAGAACGTTTAGGAATTAATTATGTGCCTCTTTAATTGCAGGTACAGTTAAATGGACCTCAAGCATTATTAACTAAGTATAAAACTGATTTAGATCTGCGATTGTCGTCGAAATGTTTATTGTTTCTATGTAAGAAAAGCGTCGTGTGTAGCAAGGCTTGAACTTGCAGTTACAACGAAAGGACACGGTCGTTCCAATTTTAGTTTCATTGTTGTCACGGTCGAGATTCCCGTAAGTATTTTGTACATTTTTACTTTTGTGTGTGTATACATTTGGTTTCGAGTGGATTTGCTGTTTGCTAGAGTGTCAAAGTTGTTGGTTAAATATTCAAGCTGCTCGTAAATCAGCCACCTGTCAGATATATTTTATTCATGGCGCGTTTTATTGGTATTTTTATGGAGGCCAAATTACCACAACGGCCAGGACGAGATGTTCGGCGTGTGTGTGTATGCGTGTTCATTCTATATAGCTATAGTAGTAGTGTGCAGGATGGGGATTTTTGTAGTTGGGACCGTATAAATCTTGTCGCACGCTCAATTAAACATAATATATCGGATAAATTGAGCATAAGCCCATCGAACGATCTTTATTTATGCCCATCTAATAGACCTCAACATCGAATCCCCGTGAAAGGAAGACGTTCGATGGAATAAATAAGTGAAGGAAGAGCAGAGGAGCGGAGAGAAACATGAAATTGGATGGATAGATAGGACGATATTATTACGTACGAGTCGGTTCCGTGTTCCCGTTGGATCATCGCTGAAAGTAATAATTCAGGACCCTTTGGGCCGCGTGTCCTCCCGATGCCGCCGACAAATCCCCGCGACCCCTCGTCTCATAATGGTCCCTGAAAATCGAGCTTCCCCTGTTTCCTGAACACTTGCTCTTGTCACCACATTGTTAAAAGTGATTGATTTCGGGCCCTTCTCCCTTGCGACCCCAGCTTCTTTCAAGCCTTTCACTACTGACTAATTTCCACTTTCCATTTCTCTCGCTCTGCTTATATCTCGTTCTCTAAATGCCTCGCTGATCGATCGAAACAACCCCTTTTGATCGATACAGATTGATTACAGCGAACGGCTTATTTGTCATACCTTCACAAAGACGTGTCGGAACTTTATACCCAAGGGAATATCAATTCATTTCTATTGTTAACTTAAAACGCATGCTACCTTCAATAAGAATAGTTTAAACACAAACACATTTAACACACTCAATGTTCAGTTAACGTTCATAATGTACGTTAAGCAAATATTTGTGAATAAGATTCTAAATTTGTATAGAACTTATGTAAACGAACAAAAATAATTACAAGAAAATTAATAACAGAACCAATTTTTGACACCAAACGAATGTGTTTTTAATCGATCTGTGAATTCCTATATAAATGCTTTTTATTTTAAATAATAATACTTTTTCAGTTCATACTTAAGCACTTGATGTCCATAGAAATTTACAATGTACACAAGAATTATTTGTTTAAAATTCTCTTTTTAATTAATTTTATCAAAGAATAATATAAAGTAATTAATATCTACATAACTAATCTGTGAATTCAGAAATAAATGCTATTTAATTTGATATATTTCTAAACAATATCTTTTTCCTTCACACTAACGTACACTTTGTTTCTATGACATATTCCACTTGGACTACATTTTAATTTTTACCATGATGAAAAAAATAATAATTGTCCAAAAATAAGTGTTTGAAATACACATAGAATTTACATAAAACTCGTATAATTTATAAATGAATGATTGCATGACTATAAATACTGTTGTTTAAGTTACCATTTAACTCCCAGCAACGTACTTGATGTTCATGTGAACGTACAGTTTGTTCTTAAATCATGATTTATCAATTCAATTTTAAAATGTATAACACATTTAAGTTTTGCTTGATTTATACGACTTTTTTTTTCTCAAAAAATAAGCCTAAATTGGATTTATATGAAACTCATATGAAACAAATAAATATATACATAATAATACATTTATTTGTTTACTATGCCGTTGATTATAGAGTCTTCATATAGTTTGATATTAATATGAACGTACAAGAAGTAAAACTAAATACTTATATATATATAATAATATACTTATACACATTCAAGATAATATTAAATAAAAAATACGTTTTGAAACAATGTTCAACTAATTGGGTAATGAACCTGTCCAGTTTCTAAACATATTTCATTTTAACACCGGCATGCGTATCTATTATTTCCAAAGATAAACCGTAATGAAAATACTAGTTAAAATTGCTATACTAGAAAATAAATGTCTTTAAGTAAGTAAAATGTTGACATCGATTATATATGACTTTAATCTATTTTAACGGCCTTGCATTTGTTTACATTGTTTTAAATCACCATGACTATCATTCTTTAGTTTTGCAATTGTTACTTAATCCAGATGTAAGTAATATTTACATAAAGTTATACAAATGTCTTCATAATTTCATGAATTTTCATAGTTTATTTGTTAGCAGTTTTTCAATAAAAGTAGTGTTTTTTTTTGATAATTTGGTATTAAGGTCAAAATTTTATGGGATAATTGATTCATAAATTATCATCAATCCTTTAGTTTTTCAGTATTTGAATTATTTAATATTTCAGACAAAAATAAATTAGACCTTCAGGCAAAGTTTTTAGGAATTGTTATATTATTTTCTTTGAAAATTTATTACAGTAATCTGTATTTAATTAATATAACAAATATAATAAATAGGACTACTGTCCTTTTGAAATTTGGTGTTAAAGTGATTGACTTTATAAAACTAGCTTTATTATATTAAAATAGATTTATATGTAATAAAAAATTCTTCAATTAAATGCATAATTTGTACTTTCTATTCATGATATTCAAGTAACAAACGTTGTTTAATTATCATAAAAAAATAATTATCTAATTGAATTCCTAGGAAGTTCATTAACATCATCCATTTATTCTTTAAGATTAAATAACTTCAAAAAGTAAGACAGATTTTATTAAAGTAGTTTTATTAAAGAAAAGTTACTTTATAAAATTATCTATTAATAATAGAATTGAAAGTTTCTTCAAAGAAAAGCGAAAATTCTACTTTTTTTTTTCAAGATATTTTCTTTTTCAATAAAAGTAAATTAACTTTTATAAGAAATCAAATATCTAATTGGCGCCATGCAATGTTCTCAAGGCTTTCGTTGAAGCATATCAAGAAATATAACAATGATTACAAGTATATTATGTGTAATTAGTAATAATTAATTGAATTATTGATCTATTCTTAGAATAAAATATACAATGAAGTGGTTTCATATTATTATAAACAATAATTGTCAATAATTAATCACCAAACTGAAGGCTAATATGATAACTAAATACATTCACTGGAAATAATTTACTTTATCCTAATTAATTATTACGATAAATGAAGAAAAAATCTATAGAAGAAATAATTTAAAAAAATATTGCTAGTAATTTGTGAATGTTAACATTAAATTTTAAGAAAATGAGTGAATCTTAACGTGGTTTCTAATAACATTCTCTAAATTATTAAATTATATATTGAAAATATGAATTTTATGAAATTGAAACTAAGAGTTTTCATTTCATTTTAAATTTTTGTATTATTTCAACGAATATCAATTAGAAAAGGCAATACTCTAGTTTATTTTGATATAATGTTAATCTAATGAAATGTAATTATTGTATATAAAATAAATATAATAGAGACAAACTGTATTAGCAAATATTCAAAATTTTAAGAATTTATTTTGTACTTAAATCAATGAAATTATTATTATATTTAAATGATATAAAACTGAACTAATTGATACAATTTTAGTATAATTATTCACAATTAGTGAATTTGTATTCAATTATTATTAGTAAAATAATTTCTATAAAAAACGAATGTTAATTAAAAATAGTGTGTATGAATGATCAAATAATATGTTTTACTTCTCTGAATCTTCCGCCCATAACTTTTCCTTGACCGAACTATAAAATAAAAGAGAAAAAAATTGTACATATTATTAATTAATTCATTAATTATCAGAAGTATCACCTGCTCAAAGTTCTAAAGAACCAACGCAGAAGACTATCGTAAACACAACTAAAGTTGTCCAGTTTACTGTTATCGTTAAAACAAACAGAATCGTTGCAACTTAATCAAATAATAGATTACAGAAAAGAGATAATTACACTTTAATTAGCTATTTTAGTGAACGTATTTTACGTGCCATAAATAATGAACCATTCTTTATTTTTCACACATTTTTGTTGGTTAAAAATAATTACTATGAAGATATAAATAGCAAAGGTTTGTTAACACTACTAAATTGTTATTTAATTTCATGTTTCTTTACGTGTTTTTGAAAATATAGAGGAATATTTACTTTTCTAAATGAATTAACGAATATTTGGAGCAAAAATTAAAAAGTAAAACTCAATATTTTATTCCATACTTTATAGAGATCACTTCAGATATTATATGAAATATCTAAATGAACTATAGTATAGTTATTATTTATTATTAACTTTACACAATGGAATAACTAACATTATGGAGTATACACAAAATAAATTATATTTCATAACACAATTTCCACATATAAAAGTAAATATTTACATAAGTAGAGAACAGCTAATTATTTTATACTTTAACTATATTTAATATGAATTAACTAATTATATTACGTATTAATGAAATATTATAAACATTAACAATGTTCAGTAGATATTCTATGAAATACCCAATTTTCCTACAATATTTGTATCACATGCAACACGCAAAGTGTGTAATGATATATTGTTGGTAAATTCGGTTGTTATTATATAGAAAAACTATATACAGTTTAAAATATAGATAACTAGATAACATATAAATATACTTTCAGAATCATTTATAGATATTTTATGAATTATCCGATATAAAAATTATGAACTTTAACTACTTTTATTAGAAATTACTTAGAGTTGGAGTTCCTTCATAATAATGGATTTTACACGCTTTGGCATTAGCAAATACACACCTATACACGCCTATATAGATTCGAATATATACACACACAAACATGTGGAGACATCGAACTTGGGGGGAAAGTTCTAAACGAGGCGTGTATTAATGCCTGTTTGTTTTGTCATGTGAACAGATCATTTATAACGTAGTTTATCGCGTAATTTAGTCGCGCCAAGATCCATATCTTGCACACACACAATTTCTTTCCTCGTTGTTATTCATTTTGCGCATGGTTCTCCGTTTCTCTTCACGTTATTTTTACTCACTTTTCCCCTTTTTTTTACACTCGTTTCACAGTTTTTATACATTATTCACTTGAGTCCCTTCGCTTCTTTTTTTTCTTCGTCATTCACCCGTTTCGCTTCGTTTTCATCCTGTTCGAGCTTATCTCGTATTCGGTATCAGACGAGTGCGATTCGTTAATGGGCTTCGCCCTTAACAACTCAATGCCCAATGGTGCCCATTCTGTGGCCATGATTAATTTTCGGTTTCGGAGGAATTCTCAAAAGATTTCCGGATTCGTTTGGTCATCGGTAAAATTGGCAATAAGGCACTGCTGATGATGGATTGCCTGTCGCATTTCGGAACAGATTTTCGAAGTGCGAAAAAATGTGTTTCTGTTTTCTCGTTCAATTAAAACTTATGGCTTCGGGATATTTATGGCCTGAGATAGGCGATTTCTTGTTTCACGGCGCCACAATATTTATATTTATTAGTGCTACACCCAGATCCTGTTTTCCTTGCATTCTTTTTGTTCCACTATTGTGAACAATATTGTAACACTTTGTTAGATTTATACTTGTAAAATTATTTATAATTGTAAAAAAAATGCGTTACTTTGTTCAAAGATCTAGTGTCAATATTGTGTCTTCTATAAACAAAAACACGCATGCGCATCAAAGATAGTAAACTTTTCATTTACGTAATAGAAAATAATTAAATTAGGGCGAAAACTTGAATACAATGGTACCTATGTCCTAATATACAAGTGTTTTGAGATACGAGCCGCCGAGCGAGCGATATTTTGCTTTGAGATGAGAGCAAGATTTGAGAAATCGCACACTGCACCGCTGCACACGTCACCAACAGTTTCTCCCACCTCAGACTAATTGCTTTCAGATACAAGCAATTTGACATACGAGCAAGGTTACGGAACGAATTAAACTCGTATGTCGAGGTACCACTGTATATATATTTTTCTTAAAATATGTCTTTCTTTAAGCCGGATTTACAACCAAAGCTTATGTTAAAAGAGAATCCCTTTTCTATGTTACTGCCTTATTCCTGCTTTCGTTCCTATCGGCACCATTAACTTATTGCTGACCGGTAAATGCTAGAAAACCTCGGTCAGCTTTTTAGGTGAGATTTGAACTAGCACCTTTCGCATTGGATTTGTGTGATGCAGAGACTCTAATTTACTAGAGTTGTCTTATAATACTATACCAATTTTAGATAGATTAGAGACACGAACACATTAATTATTCTTCCTTAGATTTTAAGGCGTACCCTCATATATTTTTTTTATGTTGGTGTGGTTGGTGGATGAGGAAGAAGGAAATGAGGAAGAAGTATAAGATGGATTTGTTTATTTTCGGGTTTTTTTTTTG
>JAFMTC010000010.1:154636-177008 GCA_018845635.1 Nicrophorus orbicollis | reverse complement strand
TGTAAAGTTGATAGTTTTTTTTGTTTTATAGGTTGGCAGTGAATGTTCAATGAACTTGTTTGACTATTAAATTCAATTAATGTAAAGTCATACCGAATTTTGAAACTTGAAATAAATCAACAAATTTTAGTAAATTTGATAGTTTTATGTGTTTTAGCTTTTCTTAATTATTAAATTTTAAAGTTTTTAAATCTCATATAATTAAGTTCTTTCTTATGTTTTTTTTGTTTGTTTTATAGGTTGGCAGTAAATGTTCAATGAACTTGTTTGGTTTTGTTTCCTATTTTTTTTTCCTAGTTGGTGCGAATGACTATAGTTGTCAATGCCAACAACAACAAACAAAAACAATTATTATATAATATTTACAAAATGCAACAGTAAATATTAATTCATAAAGATTATAAATAAGTTTATTTTTATGCATTTACATATAGTTTGTTATTATATAAAAAAGGTGAAACTAAAAAATTATTTACAACTACAAATAGAATCGCCATTTAATATATTTTATGTAGTTCAAAATACACGCTCGTAATTTATGTCAAAACATTTTAAACGCACGTCACATTTTACGAGCAATAACATGTAAGAATTTTACCTACAATATTCATCGCCTAAAACTATAAATACGTTTAAATTTTTAAACGTTTTTTTCTCTTTCGATGAGAAATGCGTACTGTTTAAATTATGATATTTAGTCTCAATCAATTACAAATTATATTGGAAATAAAGAAAAGTTTACATTTCAGTGGATGATCGATTAATGAACAGTTCAGATAGTGAACAAATCGTACAAAGAACTGTTGTTCGGACAACAAAAACGTGTTCGAATAACGAACACCTTACCAATTGATGTATCTTTTAGAAAGGTGTGGTTCGGTTGATGAACAATTCGAGCATTGGTTTTTTGATGTTTCTTTCAGAAACTAGTGGCTCGGTTGACGAACAATTCGAGCATTGGTTTTCAGCCAATTTTGTTCGTTAAACCCGACTGTACAAACTAATATCTTCTTTTCAAAGTATTTTAATTACAAAAATCAAAAATCGAATCAAAATTACATTGAAAGTTTGAAACCGGACTAATCGAGTACTTTAATACCCTATGAAATTGTTAAGATAGTGGATAAATCGTACAAAGAATAGTTGTTCGGACAACAAAAACGTGTTCGAATAACGAAAACCTTACCAATTGATGTTTCTTTTAGAAACTAGTGGTTCGGTTGACGAACAATTCGAGCATTGGTTTTCAGCGAATTTTGTTCGTAAAACCCGACTGTACAAACTAATATCTTCTTTTCAAAGTATTTTAATTACAAAAATCAAAAATCGAATTAAAATTACATTGAATGTTTGAAACCGGACTAATCGAGTACTTTAATACCTTATGAAAGAACAGTTGTTCGGACAACAAAAACGTGTTCGAGTAATGAACACCTTACCAATTGATGTTTCTTTTAGAATCTAATGATTCGGTTAACGAACAATTCGAGCATTTTAGCGAATTATATTCGTCAACCGATTGTACCAACTATTACATTCTTTTCAAAGTCTCTTAAATACAAAAATTAAACATGAATCTTTCAATTCATCCAAAATCAAATTGAATACAAACAACTTGATTTTTATTTACTTAATAATTACAATTTACTCTACTTAAGAATGGATTGTTAAAAACATGCAAATAAATAAATTTGACAAAAAAAGCTATTTTCTTTTAAACTACAAAATAGTAAATAACGTTTCAGATTTCGAACAGTTCTGCCCTTTTAATATTTTTTGTTATTGTTGTTGGCATTGACAACTATAGTCAATAGCACCAACTAGGCAAAAAAAAATAGGAAACCAAACCAAACAAATTCATAGAATATTCACTGCCAACCTATAAAACAAAAAAATCGGATCTGGAACAAAATATTGAAATCAAAAACCTGAATACAAAATACTTTTCGGTGTTCGAACAGATTTGAGCTAAAAGTAAAGAGTAATAACATAGTAAATACAGAAACATTGATTAAAATCTGTTCTGTTAAGGATAATATTAAGATTGCTGTAGAAAAAAATGTATAAGAAAAAGTCGTATTAGAACATTACAAAAATATGTAACAAAAGGATTTTGTAAAACGATTGTTGAATATAAGAAATATAAAAGTTCAACATTGTGTACTTTTCTAATATATAGTAAATTGATCTTATCTATAAAATAATTGTAATAAAATGTAATTGTAGTGAAAGGCGAAAGCATGTATAAATGTCAATTATTGAATTACAATTTCCTAATCAATAATTATTTAAATTATGAATTTATGCAAAATTTTTGAAAGTTTAAATGTAATTTGTATATTCTATCAGAAATTATAATTAATGATAAATTATAAAAAGTGTTTCTTCTATATTCTTATATGAAAACTCAATTACAATGGTTTAATCAATCAAATTAATAACAAGATTTATTGGAAAAACTATAAAAATATAACACAATAGTAATAAATAAATACAAAGAAAAGAAAATATAATGCTATTGCTGCAAAGGGCTATAGACTATAGGTCTTTTTGCCCTAAGCAAACATTTGAATTAAATGCAAATTCTGTTTCTTAATTTTTCCACATTTTATATTACCTATAAACTGACTGGAAATATAGCTTCATTATGCATACAAATTAGCAAAATTACTCAATTTCAATAAAATTTTCATAAAAATATATTAATGACTTTATCTGATAATTAAGATAATTAGTTTTAAACTGATCGTAAAGTTTAAACAGGATCATTTAGAGGTAATGCGTAAACTCTACGAGTCTAGACAAGATATTTTATGACATTTAGAAGACAACTCAATTTTGCTGTTATTACATACTTTATAAATATGAAATTCAACAAAAAGCGCTTAATTTAAGTTAATTTAATTTATTTTCAAAGAATTCAGATTGTACTAAACAAAAAATTGAATAAAAAAGCAAAATATAAAAAGGTATATCATTACAGCAAAAAGAACAAAGAATATTGGTAATGTTTGTTGAAGTGGCAATTTGCTTTAATAGATTAACTTGAAATTAACTTCTTGTTATTATCAGCAAGTACCGCAATTGCGGTAGTAAATACACATATTTTATTGAATTATTGTGTTCCCTTAATTGCATGTTTTTTCCTCTTCGACTAAATACTGTTCTAAACATAAAGCATTAATGGCTTTTAAAATGCCAGCAGATCTTTGATCAGCGGCAAAATTACACGTTGTCAATCAACGGGAGTGAAGCGATCTACGAAATATCTAAATGATATATGAAAATGTAGAAGGCGGTGCAATCATGCAAATTATTGCAAGAGCTTCATTAAAAACAAGGAAAAACAAATGTTATTATTATTGCTTTATATGCATATGATTTTTGTTTATTTTTTTTGTTTCTGATGAAATAATGTCCACTGATGTGTATTTGAGGTGAGTGGTAGTGTAGATTTTATATGGGCAATGTGCAAACAAACCGGAATTACCGTTATTATGGTCGACCCATTAAAATTCATATTGTCGATCAATTTCCGATAAAGATTTATTAGCGCTAATGCACAGAAAATGCTAATAAAATATTATATATATGTATATAGCAAAGGTAGAGAAAATAAGGCGCACAGAAAGAAATAAAAATCGAATAAAGAAAATGGTTTGGTTCTGAAAGAGAAATAAAAGTTTAATAGCTGCACGATTTTCCAAATGGTTTTTCGTTGTTTTTCAGTAGGAAGTGAAACATATTTAGGAAAAATCACTATTAAGTTCAGTTTAAACTTAACTTTCAATAGTTAAGTAATGTTAGTTAATAATTTGTTATAGTTGCAGCTCCTCGAGAAAAATAAAGATAAAGTTAATAATAATAACTTATATTGTAGCTACAACTGCAAAAGAATAAACTCAATACAATAGTAATAAAGAAATACAAAGAAAATATAATGCTATTGCTGCAAAGGGCTATATATTATAGCCTTTCTGCCAATTACCGATGTTTCAACGACATTCATGGAAGAATGTTGCCCTTTGGTCAGGGCTTATGAATTTGACCAAAGTAACTCCTGCTTGTCGTAAAAGGCGACTAAAAGGGGATTTGGATTTGCAACAAAAATCACAAAACATTATAAATACAATAGTAATAAAGAAATACAAATAAAATAGAATGCTATTTCTGCAAAGGGCTATAGACTTTAGGCCTTTCTGCCAATTACCAATTTTTCAACGGCATACATGGAAAAATGTTGCCCTTTGCTCAGGGTTTATGAATTTTACCTTCTGCTTGTCGTAGACGACAAGGGGATGGATTTGCAGCGACTTTTTTCTTAAAATAATAACATTTATTGCAACAAAAACTACAAAACATCATGAACATAATAATAATAAAGAAATGCAGAGAAAAGATAATTTTATTGCTGTAAACCATAGGTATTTATGCCCTAAATAAAGTTATTATTAACTACGTCATATTATGGACATTTTCTATTTCAAATATCAAAATCTCTTATAATAAAATGGTCCGTTTATTAAGGAAAATACAAAATGAATAACTGTATTATTTTAAACGGCTCTTGTTTCTTAGTTCAATAATCAAGAAGAAAATACTATTTATATATTAGTTATTTATTTTATAACAATTAAACAATATTGCATTGATATTAGTCATAGAATATTTTAAGAAAATCAATGAAATAATGCATTTTTTTTAATGAAATGTTTAAACTCTATGAGTCTATACATGATATTTAAAGTTATTTAGAAGACAACACAATTTTGCTATGTAATAACACTATAAATATAGAATTACAGTAATAATAATAGTACTTATAAAATATTAAAAAAAAGTTATGAAAAATGCTTTTTTATATCTCAATTTAAATTATTTTCAAAGAATTCGGTTTTCTATTCTTGTATGACAATTAAATTGTTACATTGTAAAAGAAAACAAAGAAAAAAGTAAATAAAAACAGCAAATTATAAAACTAAATTATTTTTTTTATCAATTAAGCCATATTAATAATAATTCTACAATATTTTATGAAAATCAATGAAATAATGAAGATGAACTTCGTATTTTTTTATAAGAAATTTAATGAATTTAATAACTGATGATTTTCTAACGGTTCTTGTGTCTTTCAGTTCTATAATCACGAAAGTATTTATAAAATTACGTTATTTTTTGACAATATAGCAAGGCATGTTAATTAAGATCGTAAGAAACTTTGGTTGCAACGACACAATAAAATAATTGTATTATTATCGACTAGAATTTGATTCAATTGATTGATTTTAACAAATTCGTTGAAAAAATAACATGGTTTCATTTTAAGGAAAATTTGGTTATTTTTCGATCGATTCTTGTGTCTTTTCTTTTAAATAAACACGATGAATTCATAACATTAAATTTAACAGAAAATTTTTAAAATTAGGGTATTTAATTTTTTGTTTGTTAAACAATGCATATTAGTTGAAATTTTTTGATAGTTAATCAAGGTATAAATAATTATCAAGGAGTCTCGTTCTAAATGACATTAGGAGTTACAGTTATCGATTAATTTCAAATATCCCTAAAATTTCAGTAAAAATCAATGTTTTTCTAAGGGATATAAACCATAGCTCTTTCTGCAATTTGAAAACATAATTTCTTATAATTGTTGAACGATATAAAATGATGAAATTATTATAGATTTTTTTAGATAACATTTATTTCATCAATTTGTCTTATAAAGTTACTATAATATATAAAATCAAGTTCACATTGTTCGAAAATTGAAACTATGTCAAATTAGTTGACAATTTACTTGTGAAGTTCTGTCAATTGTCTAAAAATAGGTACACATTAACTAATTGACTTAATTGTACTTCCATTACGTAAATTAGCCATAAATGTTATATAATTATATCAAGTTTAAGAAAAGCAGAACTCGAAAAGAAAAAGATAAATAATAAATCTACACTTGAAACCTAATTATTAATGGTATAATCTTTATAGTTTTTCTAAGTTTACAAAGTTTCAGAAGCACTACTCAAAGAATAGGTAAATTAAGAAGTTTAACCAAAATCAATTAGATAATTCAGTCAAATTTGATAATTTAATTATATAATTCAATTCATTACTCAAAAATTAGGTAAAACAATAAGTTTTACAATACTTCATTTTGTGGAAAATATGTCTATAATTTTGCCAAAATGAATGAAAAATTGTGTCTAACAAGTATAAAAGATAGGTTTTTCCAAACGTCTGAAAAATTCTATCTAACAAATGTAAGCACTGTAACTAATCAAACCAAAATTCATTGTATAATTCAGTAAAATTTGAGAAATAAATTAGATAATTTAACAAAGGTTTAAAAGCACTACTCGAAAAATAGGTAAAACAAGAAGTTTAACCAAAATCAATTAGATAATTCAGTCAAATTTGATAATTGAATTATATAATTCAATTCATTACTTAAAAATTAGGTAAAACAATGAGTTTTACAATACTTAATCTGTTAATAATTTTACCAAAAGGAATGCAAAATTGTATCTAACAAATATACAAGATAGATTTTTCCAAACATTTGAAAAATTGTATCTAACAAACAAAGACACTGTTACTAACTAAACCGAACGAAAATTAATTAGAAAATTCAATAAAATTTGAGAAATAAATTATGTAATTTAACAAAGTTTTAAAAGCACTACTCGAAAAATAGGTAAAACAAGAAGTTTAACCAAAATCAATTAGATAATTTAGTCAAATTTGATAATTTAATTATATAATTCAATTCATTACTTAAAAATTAGGTAAAACAATGAGTTTTACAATACTTAATTTTGTGGAAAATCTGTTAATAATTTTGCCAAAAGGAATGAAAAATTCTATCTAACAAATATACAAGATAGATTTTTCCAAACGTTTGAAAAATTCTATCTACCAAATGTAAGCACTGTAACTAATCAAACCAAAATGAATTGGATAATTCAGTAAAATTTTGAGAAATAAATTATGTAATTTAACAAAGTTTTAAAAGCACTACTCGAAAAATAGGTAAAATAAGAAGTTTAACCAAAATCAATTAGATAATTCAGTCAAATTTGATAATTTAATTATATAATTTTATTCATTACTTAAAAATTAGGTAAAATAATGTGTTTTACAATACTTGATTTTATGGAAAATCTATTAATAATTTTGCCAAAAGGAATGATCTAACAAATACACAAGATAGATTTTTCCAAACGTCTGAAAATTTCTATCTAACAAACGCTGTTACTACTACAAAATACTAATTAACAATTAATCACCAACCATTAATTCCATATTGACATTTAAAGGTTGGCAATTTTTATACGTTATTTAATGGGCATACCGATTTTTATATTATTTATTCAGCAAAAAAAAAAGGAAAGAAGGAAATGTCGATTTGCATTTCATGAAAATAACACTTACACCATTCTTTTTAATCCACGTAGTCAATTAATTACGTGCGAGCGTACGCTTGATAACCATTCTTTTTTTTTCTTCTTCTCTTTTGTCATTTTTCCTACCTCCTTTTTTCTTTCGTACGTTCCTTCATTTTTCTCTTCCTTTCTCTCTCTCTCTCTCTCTTTCCATCCGCCCAAGACCAAATTAAATTAATTGTACAGAAAGTAAAATGTAAATCAGGCACTTAAAAAGCTGTAGGGCTTTTTGCGCTAATTGCCCTGCAATTTATTCTCGAGAGCAAAATTATTGCGGCAATCCATTCGGCTTTCGCGCAGAGACAACTTTTATTCTTAAATTAATAATATCTCTTCACTTTTTCATCCACTATCTTCGCACTCCCAGACAATCTCACTT
Source organism: Nicrophorus orbicollis (assembly GCA_018845635.1). Lineage (NCBI taxonomy): Eukaryota > Metazoa > Arthropoda > Insecta > Coleoptera > Silphidae > Nicrophorus > Nicrophorus orbicollis. The sequence goes on along the minus strand of JAFMTC010000010.1, from coordinate 169,187 downwards.
CAATATTCGGGTTATGACTAGAGAAAATTCCCAAGAAAATGCACTTCCAATTGTTTCCAAGATCCAACATTTGCATATTCATACCTAAAATTGTTTCTCTCTTCTCTTTTTTTTTCTTCTCTTCTCTTCTCTTGTTTCGTTCGCCTGGACAACTTTCCTTGTTGTTTGTTTCGCGTTAATTGTTTCAGTCGGTGCGACATTCGCAATTATTGCAATTATGCGTAATTGGAGACACGGAAATAATTGCTCGAGCCAATACATTATTGTTTGCGGACGGCCTTTTTTCCACCTCTTTCCATCACCATTTTCGCTCAAAATATTAAAGTAAAGTGAATAAGTGGATCTCGAGGCTCGAGGAGGAAAATTTTCACAATTTTCGTTTTCTTTTCTCGTTTCGTTCTGGTCGCAAATTTATGAAACCACGACATGTATTTCGAATTACGTTAATTAACATTTAACAGTTCTTTCAATGAAACAAACTGTAATACAGTGTAGTCTTTTCAGTTTGTTACGCATTTATACGAACGAAAAAAAACTGACGATAATGACAATATTTATACTTGTGTAAGAACATGTTTCAGGAAGATACTTAGAATCTGGCTTGTAACATGAAATTAATCATCTCATCTTATGTATTATGTTTCATCTACATCTTTTATGAAAAAGACATTTATTTTAGGTACTGCAATAAGTTCAGAAACATAATTCATATGTGGCTTAGATCAGGCGCACCAACTATTATTGTTTATCATGGTTTTTCAGTTATTTTATATAATGATTTGAAAAATCTTGTCTACAACCTGAAATGATTGATGCTATTAATTGTAATATGCTTAATACACACAATAAATACAAAGAGAGATCTTTCCAGAAGTTCCAACTACTATTGACTCTTGTGGTTCAATATTATTATTTTATAATAAAATTTCAGGAATATATCTCATAATAGACTAAAATTACTCATTACATGATTTGCATGCATACTTCACATGAAAAGATAGATTTTAGAGGTTTTTATGGTTTATCAATGTACAGCATTGTAATAAAGTTCAAATTTAGATTGTAACCAGAAATTATTGATTCTTTCAATTGTAATATGTTATTAACACAAAATATGCGACTTACAGTTGTATGGTTATACATTCTAAAAGTTTTCGGTTTGAGTCCCAGATATAATACAAACATACCTCGTTTTACGGCCTAGATACGTTCCACGAAACTTGGCCGCAAAGCGAAAAACCGTATAAGGAATCAAATATTGTGCTTGCGCAAGATTGGCAACATGTAGGTATATCGACATGTAAAAAAAGTTTTTTTGCCGTTATAGTGAAACATTTTAGGCCGTAAATCGAAAACGTACCTTAATTGAAGATGGCCGTTTTAGCGAAAGGTGTACAGGATTTTGTGGTTTCTTTCAGTGGATTTTTCAGTGCTTCTGGACTGAGGCTATTAATTCCTAAACAAAACAGTCTTCAAGTGATTAGTTGTCAATTTTTCCAAACAAGTGTCTGCAACGACGTGGTGATTTACTGAATATCCTATATTGTAAATATAGTTGCCAAAACAGACACACAAAAAGATATTCTATGAACATTTACATACATTTCTTAATATTATGATAATTGTATTTACAAATTTGTTTCTATGTACCTTTTGAGAGTTTATCTAAAATTGTCTGCTATTGATCAGCCATTCAACAAATCAATTGTTTAACTTTTAATTTAGTCTTCAGTTTGTTATGTTTCCTCTTGAATTCTTTAATTCTATAAACTTTTTATTAAATATTATGTATTTATAAGTTCCTTTTTCATTACTTTGCGGCAGTTAATTTAAAATTGACTGATGTTCATAACCCATTCAACAAATATACGACACACGTTGCTTAACTTAACTAACTTAACATTCAGTTTGTTCTTGATTTTTCGATTTTATATGTAATACAGTTTAACTTAACCCAAACTGTTATGTTTTATTTTCATCTATTGATATTCAAATGACTAATACATATCGATAAAATTTAAAAAGAACATTTCTTTTTATAATGTTTATAAGTTACTTTTAGCATTCTCAGATGAATAATTTAAGAATTAAAAGGGAAAATCTTTAATGAATCCATAAAATTGTTCTTACAAATAAAGAAATATCATTGGTAAAACTAAAAAGAAACAATATGTAATAGTTTCTTTTAACATTATTAAATGAAGAATTTCAATATTAGAATTCTCGAAAAGACCAATGGCCAATAGCCCTTTGTTTTTATTATAATTTTTATGTTTCGTTTTATGTGTGATTAAGTGGCCAATAAATTATATTATATTATTAATATTAAAATGCCAAAATCTTTAATAAAAAACATAATTCTTCTCCTGTACATAACTGACATGTAAATAACTGTAAAAGCGACTTTTTGATGTTGAAGTATAATGAAGAACTCAACGGTAAAATGAAAATGAAACATTTCTATTTACAATGTTTATCAATTGATTTTAATGAAGAATTTTAGAATTGAAAAAGAAAAATCTTTAATAAATCTATAAAAATGATCCTACATATAATTTACATTGTATTAGCGATTTTATTACTCGAAATATAATGAAAAATCATCGTTAAATTTGAAAATTCATATTTCTTTATACGATTTTTATCAATTGCTTTTCCGTATAAAAAGGAAAAAAAACTGTAATAAATTCATAATTCTCCTCCTACACATAAGTCGCATTTCATTTTATGAATAATTTCAGTATTAAAAATAGAAAATCCTTAATAAATCCATAATAATACTCCCACGCATAGTTGTTGAAGTATAATGAAGAAATCATTAATAAAGTAGAAAAGCGTGAAAATTAATTGCAGATTAGCGTACTGAAATGGATATAGGAAGTTGCTTTTTGCCATTGCGTTCTTGGCTATTTACTCCTTTACTTCTTGTTTCCTCTCCTTCTTTCTTTACTTTTTTTTGTCCTATTCGTAGCTGTTCTCGTTGGAGTTAAATTTGCGTGTTCGGGTATTTAAATGTTGGCCGCCGCTGAGGGTTGAGTAATTGAGGCATTTGCAAATTGGCGGCGGCCGATCGTACTTGGCACAAACGCGAGATTTATCGAAAATTGCGAATTGCAATGTAAGTACGTACGTACTTTATGTATGTTTGTGTGTGCGTGTGTGTGTGTGTGTATATATATATATATATGTGTGTGTGTGCATGTGTGGTACGTATGGTGGCATGGTATGAAGTCGGAACGGGCAAAAGTTGGGAATAATTTACACATTCTGATTGCCAGTCCAGTTATGTGAAATTATGCGAGTAACATTTTAACTTCCGATAGTGCGGCCTCAAAACCTATCATTTGCTACTTCTCCTCGTGTACCTGTTTTGCTTAGATCTCCTCAACTTGATTGGAATCCGTGATTTTATTCTGTAATTACGCGAAACCAATTCAGCCTCGGCTCCGACTCAACTCAACTCAACAACCCGAGCTAGTTCCACTTTAATTGCCTCCTCTGTTTACACGAAACAGGACCAAAAAGGCGCGAAAGGAAGATAAAAAAACAACAACAACGAAGATGTTGAGGAAGAAGATGAGGAGGAGGAGGAGGAGGTGGACCAAAGAAGGAGCCAGAACACTAGACGAAGCTCGTTTACAATTTTCCCTAACGGACTTTCAATTTGCGAAATTCCCTAGTTTATCTGGTATAGACGAAACCATCAATTATAAACTGCTTGTATCGTTCATGCAAATTTTAGAGAAAAAGCTTATAAGAAATGATAAATATTTCTATTGTAACACGGTACTGTTGATAAACGGTTTCTTTTTGACTCGATTATGAAAGTTTCTGAGAAATCTCAAAACAAATACAAACATTCCTCTTATATTCTCCTACAAAAAAACATCTTAAATACAACTAAACATTTTCATTGAGAAACATTAAGGATAATTGCAAAACAAATACAATTGTTCACATTATGCTACTTTAAGATAATTCTTGAAACATAGTACTTATACAAATTAATTTAATTATCAAACTTTAAAGAAATATCAAAAGAAATGCAACTGTCTTTCTTATAACATAGTACATTACCTTGAACTCTGACTCGATTATGAAACTTTAAGAAAACTGTCAAGATTAATGCAAAAATACCTGTTATAATATGTTACTTTTACATAACAATTCATTTACAAATATTCCTCTTATATTCTTCTACAAAAAACATCTTAAATTCAACTAAATATTTTCATTGAGAAACATTAAGGATAATTGCAAAACAAGTATAATTGTTCACATAATACGGTAATTTTACTAACTGATTTCATTATGACTCGATTATGATACTTTAAGATAATTCTTAAAAGAAATGAATTATTCCTCTTGAAACATAGTACTTTTACAAATTAATTTAATTATCAAACTTTAAAGAAATATCAAAACAAATGCAACTGTCTTTCTTATAAAATAGTACATTACCTTGCACTCTGACTCGATTATGAAACTTAAAGAAAAATTGCAAAAGGAATGTTACAATTCCTTCTATAACACAGTACTTTTACAAATTTTATTAATTATGACTTGTTTATGAAACTTTAAGAAAACTGTCAAGATTAATGCAAACATACCTGCTACAATATGTTACTTTTATATAACAATTTATTTTGACTCGATTATGAAACTTTAAGAAAATATCTGATCAAATTCAACTATTCCTCATTCCTCTAACTTCAACATCAAACTTTATAAAAAAATCTCACAACAAATCCAAGTATTTCTGTTATAATACGAAAATTACATTACACAGTTTTACTTTAAACCAATTATAAAACTTTAAGAAAAAATCTCAGAGCAAATGCAAGTTTTCTTCTTATAATAAATATTACACATTACAACACGATTTCACTCTGGATCGAACATCAAACTTTATGTATAATCTCAAAACAAATGCAAGTATTCCTCTTATAACACGATAATTACACTACACGGTTTCACTCTATATTATGAAACTTTAAGAAAAATCTCACAAAAAATTTAAGTATTTCTCATATAATTTACTACACGATTTCACTCTAACACGATTATGAAACTTCATCTAAAACTAAATACAAGTAATAATAAACTTTATTAGTCAACAAATACAACCAAAGAGCTATAGAACATTCCACCAAATATAGCTTTTCTCTTATACTTTTCTTTTTCTACACTCTGGCTCTAATATAAAACAATCAATACTCGTCTAACACGTTACTTGTATAACACGGTTTCTTTCTGATTCGATCATGCTTTAAACAAAGCTTGTTACATATTCGTGTTATTATTATACAACACGTTTATACTTCCAATGATCCTAAAATGTAATAACAATCGTAAAATACTCACAATTAGTAATCATTTTTTTGTCAAAACTATATGATTTTGCTAATAGTATTTTTCAAAATTGGATTTTCATGTTGTTTAAACCATCAAACTATTTGAGGTTTCACTAAATTTCTTGTGGAAGAAATTTGCAAAGAGTCCAATTATCCAGTTCCACCATCAATCCCATTAGATTCCTTTCCTCCATCCTTAGAACAAGAAGATGAGAGAAAAACTGCAGATTTTGCATCCATTCTACACGATTTCGGTTACCTTTTCGTGCACAAAAAAAACAATACCCTCAGGTCATCATCTTCCTTGCCATATACATATTATTTTTGTTCACTCTTCATTTCCTTTTTTTGTGGGGTCGAAGAGCGGCGACCGAAAGAGACGGATCCGAGCCAGTAAGCAGTAACCAACGCTGACGACGGACTTCGAAGAAACGTTTTAAACTCTCGAGGTCGTCTTCGACCTTTGCGATCACGCAAATACACTCACTATACACACACACACACACACTAAAAAAGAACAACAATCTTCTGTTGGACACACCGCGTATTTCGCTCACATCCACAATTAATCGCACCCAATTTAATTGCTTCCAGACGTCTCAAATACTTCCTTTATAATTTTTGTTGTTCTGTTTTTTTGGTTCTTCCTTCTTCTCTCATTTTGCTTGTTCCTCCCTTTTTTTAATGCCCTTTTCGTCTCCGAAACTATTAAACGGCGACGTTAGATTTTTCAGAAAATTGGACGCAAATTGCTGACATCCTGTTGCTTTCTTGAGCGACTCGTAGCTTTTATTATTGATTGATTGATAAGTAACGGCAATTTCATGTGGATCGAATTAATTTCCACCGGCTTTTTTTTCCTCCTGTCCACTGTCTATCACTGTCTGCACTGTCAAAGTTTTAATAAATTAGCAAGATAACCAATTTTATGTTCAATCATTGAAATTGATACAACTTCTTTTCATTATTTAAATTTCATTACAAAAAAATAAATTTGAATGTACTTGTAATTTAGTACTCAAATTTAAGAAAATAACAACTTTAAATACTATTACACTAATTACATAATAAGTGCCAATAATTGTAGCAAAATATATGTTTTATTAATTTCAAATTTACATGAAAATTTTATGAATTTTCCATTTGATAATAATAATTATTAAAAAAATATATAATTTCCCAAAATTTGGTACTCAAATATTAAAAAATTAACAACTTTAATTAGTATTATAATACATTATTAAGTCTTAGCCAAATTTATGTCAAACTTACGTAAACTTGATATATATTTGCCATTAATATTACGAATTTTTGCTTCTGAATATAATTTTTAGGTAAAGAATTGTGTACTAAAATATAACAATTTTCACTTCAATTACTTGAAACATTAATTGTTTATAATCGATTTAATATGATAAAATTTCAAATTCATCTTCTTCCATGAAACTACAACAAAAAACCTGTAATTATTATATAATTCGGCCTTGAATTATTACACTCCATGCGTTTCCTGTCCCCCTTTTTTTTCAATACAAATTACGATTGGTCGTAGGATGATCTAAATACGATTCATAGCTTATTATGCGTACACATTTTCTTTTCTTGCATATGCAGGAAGTCTCTTGGAAATAACCTTTATCTGCCTATTGTGGAGATCGGATGATTAGATTTTGAGTAAAGATATTTTAAAGTACTGAAAGAAGAAGTTGAGAGAAAAAAACTCGATTTACTTATAATAAGCCGTGAAGTCGAGGAAGGATAAAAGTTGTATCACCAGGAGGCACATCGTTAGGGCCATTATTAATCGCATAACGTAATCGTATATGAGTTTCCTTATGTAATGCAAGCAAAAAAATAGGTGTTTAATGAACAGGATCGTCATATCCATTTGAAACTGTAGGCCAAGGATATTTGGGACCCTCGGAATATTTCGGGGCCCACAGAAAGTAGCTGAATTTGAATCTCAGAATATACATTTGGTTGTAAATTGTTAGTTTATTGATAAAATTGGAAATGTAATAGTTTCAGTATAGTTTCAGTGTAATTTATTTATTAATGACAATTTAATAATTAATAAAATTAATAAAGGAAATCATTAATTGTATGATTTTTCTAATTCTATGTAAAAATTATAATTTCATGGTGAAATGAGTTCTTAACATTCCAATTTTACAATTTATCTGTCTTCAAACATTGTATAACAATTTTAATATGTAGTGATGTATTTTCCCATTTAAGCCATTGAAAGTTAAGCAATAAATGGGTGACCAAAACTCATTACAATAATAGAGGAATTATGATCATCTTTCTTGCTTTAGTTTTAATATATTATTATTAAACAAAAATGATGATCAAAATTACCAATAAATTTGAATAATTCACTGAAGATTTTCCATCTAAATTCATTATAAACATGAAAATCCTTCAGGTGCGTTTTTCTGCTTAAAAAGTGCAATTTCCTATAGAAATGATTTCTTGTCAATCCAATTGTACAATTTACATGTCTTCAAATATTGTATAACAATTTTTGTTTAATACTGAAGCAATTAGAAGGCATTGAAAGTTAAGCAATAAATGGGTGTCTAAAACTCATTACAATAATAGAGGAATTATGATCAACTTTCTTGCTTTACTTTTAATATATTATTATTAAACAAAAATGATGATCAAAATTACTAATAAATTTGAATAATTCACTGAAGATTTTCCATCTAAATTCATTATTAACATGAAAGTCCTTCAGTTGCGTTTTTCTGCTTAAAAAGTGCAATTTCCTATAGAAATGATTTCTCGACAATCCAATTGTACAATTTACATGTCTTCAAATATTGTTTAATAATTTTTGATTAACACTGAAGCACTTAGAAGGCATTGAAAGTTAAGCATTAAATGGGTGACCAAAACTCATTTCAGTAATAGAGGAATTTTGATCATCTTTCTTGCTTTACTTTTAATATATTACAATTAAACAAAAATGAAGATGAAAATTACTATTAAATTTGATTAATTCATTGAAGATTTTCCATCTAAATTAATCATCAACATGAATGTCCTTCAGTTGCGTTTTTCTATTTGAAAATTTAAATTTCCTGAAGAAATTATTTCTTAACAATCCATTTTTTTGCAATTTACCTGTGTTCAAACATTGTATAATCATTTTTATTAATATTGATGTACTTGGAATCAATTGAAAGTTAAGCAATAAATGGGTGACCAAAACTCAATTCAGTAATAAAGGAATTGTGATCAACTTTATTGCCTTACATTTAATGCATTATTATTACAGAAAAATGAGGAACAAAATTGTTAATAAATTTGTTTATTTCATTGAAGATTTTCATTCTAAATCAACTATCAACATGAAAGTCCTTCAGTTGCATTTTTCCGTGTACAAACTGCAATTTCCTATAGAAATTATTTCTTAACAATCCATTTTTTTGCAATTTACCAGTCTTCAAATATTGTATAATAATTCGGTAATAAAGGAATTATGATCAACTTTATTGACTTACATTTAATACATTATTATTAAACAAAAATGAGGATCAAAATTGTTAATAAATTTGAATAATTGACTGAAGATTTTCCATCTAAATTCATTATTAACATGAAACTCCTTCAGTTACGTTTTTTTTTTCGTTCAAAAATTGCAATTTCCTTTAGAAATGATTTCTTAACAATCCGATTTTACAACTGTCATGTCTTAATACATTGTGGGTTGACACTTCCCACAGAGCTTCCAACTACTAAATTATTAATAATTAGTTTCATAACTAAACAGATGTTTAGATTGTTCACAACATACCAATATTGAAATTGAAACGTGAACCAACAATTGCAAGTTTTAGGTAAAAAAAAAACTGTATTAATTTATAACAGGACAGTAAGATCAGGGTCTTTAGCTCAAAGTGTGGTCTACAAATAAGTTTAATAACAAATTGTAACAATCAAATTCGTTAATCAATCTTCATTATAAAAATAATTGCAAACTATCAAACAATACCTTAACAACTTTTTTTGTTGTGCTTATTGCGTTTCGTCTCGTATTTTTTGATTGTTTTAATCAAGAACGTCGGTCCGGTCCGTTCATTATTATCATTATTAATGCTATTAAAATAATAAACGAAAAAAAAAAGAATGAGAATATTGGTCGGATAATTTTCGAAAGTTAATAAGAGTTAATGAGTTTTCGTCGATGATTTCGGATTAAAAGAATGGAAGATAATGGATCTATTAATTAAGGCAATACGGTTTCTCCACTCCATCTTCCTTCCTCCGTTCGCTCGTATCCGTTGCGCAATATAAAAATGTACATTAAGCGCAGCAGAAAAAAGAAAAGGGCGAGGGGTTCGAGTTTTTTCGATTCCCATCAAATATCCGCTCAACGTAAATTGGATTGGATATGGGCCGACTTTCATATACTTTATACACATATATATATACACTCTATATATTATATAAGTAACATATTTTATAAACTGAAGATAAAAAAGGTATAGGTTGTTGTTGTTCCTCTTTCTTTTTTTTTTCTTTTTTGGAAAGAGCGCTGCTGTCGATCGGCGACGGCCCTACTAAGATCAAGGTTGCGTAATATCGGATTTTCTCGGCCCGTTTTTCAGCTTTGTAATTTTATTATAATGAGTCCTCGAAGGAAATGAATAATCAGGACTGACAGCTGTCGCCGTTTGGGCCGTTTTCGTCCCTCATTATAACAATTTTCTCCGGACCCAACGAAGAAAAAAAAAAGAGAAGAAGGGAAAGAGAAGCTCACGTGGAGGAGAACACCGTGGTTTGTGTGCACGAGGAACGAGGAAGGTAGGAACATTTAAGACCTGCAGAAGAGAGAAAACAAAAAGGACAAAATTGGGAAGATTGATTGGATTTTTTTCAAGGTTTGCTTGATAAATTTACGTGTTTAATCAAAAAATATAATGTTTGGACATTCTGGAATTATTGATTAAAATTTTTAATAAAACTTTACTTATTAATAAATATTAATTAAATTTGATTCGATTATATCAAATATTCATATATGCACTGAATATCAATCAACAAAATAATAAGTAACAGCAATTTCTGTAATTATTACAAGATCATTTCAATTTACAGAATTCTCTAATTACCCATCAATTTATTGTCTTCATCACTAATTGCTTCACTTTTCTTTACTTCTGGATTTGTTGTTTAGTGAAATTACTACCTAATACAAGTGATACATTAATCTGAATAGGTAAAATTTATTCATCCTTTTATTGTTAAACTTTCTTTTATATTGTAATTAGTAACTTTAATCTAATTACTAAACAATTCCAGTGGTATATGTTTCTGATCACAGTTTGCTTAACTTCTCTCTTCATTAATTACATTATTATTAAACTTTACAAATATTTCATAACAGTAAAATATTATAATTAGAAAAATTAAGTTTACTGTTGAATTGAAAACCATTGATCACTCATTTATTGCTAAACATTCCATTATACACCCATACCTCGCTATACGGCTATACGGCATTTCGCTATAACGGCCCTCTTCAATTAAGACACGTTTTCGATTTACGGCCTAAAATGTCTATATGTTGTCAATCTTGCGCAAGCGCAATCATTGATTCATTATACGGCTTTTCGCTTTGCGGCCAAGTTTAGTGAAACGTATCTAAGCCGTAAAGCGAGGTATGGGTGTATTAGGATTTGCAACTTAATGAAATTACAAAGTAATTCAAGTAGTAAATTATTCTAATCACTTTAACTTTAATTAACTAACAAACCTCTAAAATAAGAATAAATTTCTTACCAATTTTTACCACTAAATACAGTATATAATAAGTCACCCATTTATTGCTTAACTTTTAAACAATCAATTTTTTTCAGAAAACTGAAACAAATATTTCCACAGTTTTTACTAATAATATATAGTTGAAATTACACAGTTTACTGATACATTTTATTGAATATATACGAAAACAAAGTACATGATAATTTGAGTAAAATTATGACATGAATATTACTTGTAGGTGTTACAGAACACAACTTTTTTGCGATTTTATGAAATAGCCTAGAAAATTATACTTATTATTTAAATGATTTAGGGGCCTTCCTTCTTAAAATACGGGTATCACGCAACTGTTTTGTATGCCTGGGCGAAAAAACTACACTCAATACATACAAAAATTAGCTACACATAGAAAACGTATTATCAGTTGTTACGTAATTTGTTGTATTTTTATACAATTTTTTTATGAACATATACATAATTATGTTATTTTTGATTATATATTTAAAAAAACAATAATATTAACAAAACTTCTTAAAACAATAAAATAACGTGATTTTTGAATAACAATTTATAGCAATAATCAAGTATAATTCAATTATTTCTTAATATTTATGCAATGCACTATATTTGCATTGTTTTGTTTCCAAGGAGATCATAGTTCACTATAGTTTAGATTATATTGGTTATAGAACGGAATTGGAACCCACATGTTTCTGTAATTGACTTTATTACATTAATTTACCTAAAGATCCTATATTAATTGAACTAAAGTGGAGTAACTTACTTTCACTAAACAAAAATTGTAAAAAAAATATATATAGAATTAAAGTTATCATGCAATAATTGTAATTACTTATATTAATTACTATAAAATACTTAATTAGTTCGTTGTAGATTTTCAATGATCTTTTTTTTCAATGAATTTTTGTTTCATTATTTTCTTCTTCATTTGAATTCATAGTAAAATTTGTTAATTTTTCATTGTAAATTACTATTAATTAATTAATTTATTGATATATATATATAAATATCATTCCACTAGTTTACATTTTTAAATAAGTTTCATTGAAATTTTAATAAATATTTAAAAAGTAATTTACATCTATGTTGCTTTAAGTAGTATTAACTAAGCTCATTAGTTTCCATGTCGATATATCTACATAGCGCCAATCTTGCGCAAGCGCAATAATTGATTCCTTATACGGCTTTTCGCTTTGCGGCCAAGTTTCGTGGAACATATCTAGGCCGTAAAGCGAGGTATGGGTGTATAAATAAACCCATAGATTTGGGACAATAATTTCGACCTTCCTAAGAAATTACCAAACCAATTATTTCACCAAGGTCAAAATACATTCGTATTAATATTTTTTCTCCGAATATTTCCTTTTTATTTCATTTTATTCAATCCACATAATTCGGTAATTGCGGATTGATTTGATTCCTTCGAAACGAATAAATTCAGAAGAAATATAAACCAAAAATTGGTACGTTTTTTTCTCTCTCAACTTGTTTTTGTTGTGCGACGGATTAAATGTGTATTGAAAGACACGAAGTGAGGAGATAATTATTGGATCTCGTGTCAAGAAAGTTGCACAATATTATAATTCGCCAGTTATGCGACTCGGGGCTATAACACAGCTACGTTTGTTTTTTTTTTATTGTTATTACAAATATTCTTGCGAACGATCTTATGCATATTCTACGTTCGAACCAGAGACGACAAACAAAATAATACGAACAAAAAATTGACGTTGATCTCGTGTAATTTGGTTAATGCGCTTTGCTGACCCACTTTTTATGCAACAAATTATTCAAATTCCCTGTGAGTGAGTGATAGAAAGAGAAGTTTCAAGATAATCGTTGGTAAATTTGAAATATTCAAATTTATTGCACTAATTTTAATGGCGGGAATTGTAGGTGCAGTCGCACTTGCAGGGCCGTATGCAGGTTGTTGTGGGCCCCAGGCACCAGTTAACTAGACGAAAAGGGAGGGAAAATCAAAAAAATCAAAAATAAAATATGTATCCTTGAATTGTATTCAATTAATTTTCGTGGGTCCCAAAGAGTAATGTGGGCCCCAAAATGTCTTGCTGATTCCAAATAATGAAATAAAATTCGTACCTAGAGGTCCCAAGTTACTATGATAATAAAATGAACCGAATTTAGGTGCCTTTACTATATGTCTAATATATAAAATACGTACCTAATGTATTCAATTCACAAATGTCGTCACTTCTATTAAAATGGATATAAATGAAAGTATCTTAATTGGGACTATCCTCAAAGTCTTAATAATTAAATTAAATGAATAATAAGAGCAATACCTCGCATAGTCCGGGTCAGTTTCGTCAGTACTATTTGAAACCGAACACTATAACTTCACATAATAAGACTTAACTATGAAAAAATGTATAAAAATCTTATTTTTATGTAGTCATTATTTAGTTATAATAATGTAGTTTGTTTTGAAAATTCTAAAGCAGATTATAGTGAAACCGTACTGATTGAAGCCATGTATATCTGTTTTTTTTTCTAATAATTATCATGCTTAGTACTATTTGCAACTGAACACTTTATATAAAGAGACTCAACTATGAGAAAAAAACATAATTTTGTGTAGTAATCATTTAGATATAAAAATGTAGTTTGTTTTAAACATTTCAAAGCAGATTATAGTGAAACTGGACTGACTAAATCTATATACAGCTGTTTTTTCATATTATAATTATATATATAATAATGTATAGACTAATTAGAGCAATACCTCGCATAGTCCGGGTCAGTTTCATCAGTACTATTTAAAACCGAACACTATAACTTCACATAATGAGACTTAACTATGAAAAAATGTATAAAAATCATAATTTTATGTAGTAATTATTGAATTATTATAATGCAGTTTGTTTTGAAAATTTCAAAGCAGATTATAGTGAAACCGTACTGATTGAAGCCATGTATATCTGTTTTTTTCTAATAATTATCATGCTTAGTACTATTTGCAACTAAACACTTTATATAAAGAGACTCAACTATGGAAAAAAACACAATTTTGTGTAGTAATCATTGAGATATAAAAATGTAGTTTGTTTTAAACATTTCAAAGCAGATTATAGTGAAACCGGACTGACTAAATCTATATACAGCTGTTTTTTCATATTATAATTATATATATAATAATTTATAGACTAATTAGAGCAATACCTCGCACAGTCCGGGTCAATTTCATCAGTACTATTTGAAACCGAACACTATAACTTCACATAATGAGACTTAACAATGAAAAAATGTATAAAAATCATAATTTTATGTAGTAATTATTTAGTTATTATAATGTAGTTTGTTTTAAACATTTCAAAGCAAATTATAGTGAAACCAGACTGATTAAATCTATATACAGCTGTTTTTTCATATTATAATTATAT
>JAFMTC010000010.1:94289-104501 GCA_018845635.1 Nicrophorus orbicollis | reverse complement strand
GCGAACGCGGATAGTACTGACTGTCTGAAACGCTTGAAGTGGACGACGAGGATGTCCGGGAGCGACCACATGTCCAACGTCTTGATCACCGGCTGGTACTGCTGGCATTGGGGACATCGCCAAGCGTCGTCCAGAGTCTCGGCTTTCGTGTAATGCCTCAAGCACTCTTCCAGCGTCAAAGGAGCTCCACCTGATCGAAGCAACAAATTGAAATACTTCGTTTTTGAACGATCATCGATAATACCTTGTAGAGCTTGTGTCTTTAGCTGCTTAACGCTGGAATGCTCTTCGACGTCCTCCGCGTCGTCGGCGATGATGACCTCTTTGGCGATGGGCGTCCACTCGAGGACGAGTTTCACGTGGGACGGGCCGCTCTCCTCGCCGCAGAGCGCCAAAGCCTGATCGACGGCCTCCATGAACAGAGGGTGCTCCAGGTCCGGCTCCAGATAGGAGGCCGGTTCGTTCGCGTTGCACGCCGGGTCCGAGATTCGTATCCTGAATATCTACACACATCAAATTTCGGATGTTAAGCAAAAAAAATAAGTTGAATCATCATTCTGGATGCCGCTTACGTCCTGGGCTTGCGCCGAAGTCAAAATATCGTCGTGCAGGATTGGCGCCATCTCTTTCAGCATCAGCTTCTGCAGGTCCACGTATGACGTTTCCCTGTTCACCTGCATAGTGTATGGACTGCCTGTTGGAATACGAAGATGTTAATGGATGGTCGTGGATGTCGTCGAGAATGCTTACCAAATCGTATGCAATCGTCGTCGTTGGTGATGGTCGTGTCTGCGGCGGTGCTGTCGACGAGCACGTTGATCCAACAGAGCAGCACGTACGCGACGCTCTGGTTCTCGTTCTCGTCGTCGTCGTCATCGGCGGCGTCCTTCAGCTGCGGCACCTCGATGCAATAGACGGGGTCCACGTCGGTGATCACGTTCACCGGCTGCTGATCGGTGAAGGTGCGCAGGAATCCGGCGGACCCGATCTCGGTGAGAAGCATGTCGCACCTGGATATCGAGGTGTCGGATTCGAGGAGGTCGCGCAGCTCGGAGACGTTGGCGCTCGACGGCAGCGACAGACCCAGGCGGACCTCGCGCGGCTGCTGCGACGTGTACAGCACCTGCACGGAGGAGGAGAACGAACGATTCTTGCTTTACAGTATACCGTCGCCGATGTCTGGCTCTGCTATTGCGTACTGACCGTGACGTAGACGGAGTGGCGATGCAGCTGCGGCAGCTGCACGGAAATGCACTGGAACGGGTCGAAGGTGTTCGACTGGGTCAGGCACCTGGGGCAGCTCAGCGACGATCTGTACTGCGCCTGGAACACGCTGTGGATGAACGAGTTGTCCCGTCGCCGGTAGTTCTCCAGCGTCTCCGCAGCTATCACCTCGTCCGGCCTGCCCAACGTCTGCAAAGGAAGAACGACATTAGTTCAAGAAGAGCATGTTTCACAACAATTGTGACGATTTTCATTATGTTGTATGGCTTTCAAGATCTTGAAACGTTGGGAAACACTGCATCGATCCGAAGCGATCAGCGTCCAAGTGGTAAACAAACGAGAGAGAAAGCGAAACAAAAGTTTGAGAAACTCTGTTGACCAAGGATTCCAATTTGAGTAACGGAGTGGGAAATGGGTTGAGAATCAAGTGGAGGTGAGCCGATCGATCGATGAATGCAAATTGCGAAAATTGAATGAATTTCTTGCGTTTCGTCGGCAAAATCTAATTACGCGTCTAATTGGCTATAATTAGATTCCCTCGGGGCTCGCTATTTACAAATGTCTGCCTGTCTGCAGACGAAGAGAGAAGTGGGGGAATACGGCCCAGAATTGATTGGAAAATTGCTGTATCGCATCTGCATGAATGCACGCACGACGATACAATCATGCAGCAGCAGCAGCAACTTTCTTCTTCTCGTCGCGCAATTCATCATCCAACAATGCCAATGAAGAGGATAAAACAACAAAGGAAAATTGCGACGAAGGGAGTGCGGAAATCGATTCGGGGGGTGGTGACGGATGAAAAGCTTCGCATGATTCATCGTTTTTCGTTGGTCATAAAACTTTGCTCTGAAACAACACACAATTTGTACTCTGATAATCATCATCATCATCAATCGGAACGATGATTCATTCATGCGCGCAGATAAAACACTTGCAAATTGTAAGAATGATCAATGTTAGCTTGGGAAACGATGCACGCATGCAAATCGAATGTGTAGGATCATTTTGCGAATAGTGTGTCAATGTCGGGGGACGAGTTGGATAAATTCCGCGAGGTCGAACCGCGCGGCACACTTGGCAGCAGCTGTTAACATCTGCACAGACCTTCCCTTTGTTTCTATGCTTCTTCACGCATTATCCTTATTAGTTGTCTTGATTTCGTGCTCTTTTCTTATAATAAATAATGAGAAAGAAATCGGCAAGTAGCAGCAGCAATGCAGGCAAGGAGAAACCGCTCTCATTAATTTATGCAATAACCTTTTGCGAACGCCGCTCGATTTTGCGGATCCCATTGGACTTGTTTCATTTGTAAAGAAAAAAGCAAATGAATCACCGCGATGCTCGAATTTCAAAGAAATACAAAACAAACACATTGACGTTTGACGCATAACTGTCATAACTGTTAATGACATAAATGTAAATTACATAAAATACAATGACAACAATATGTTTCGAATTGCGAAAAGAAACGTAAATAATTGAAAATTCTAAAGTTTCACTTTGAAAAACGATATAGTTTTGTTGAAACAAAACGAATTAAGTAACAAAATACAAATTTGAAAGATTTTGACATGTGACGTAACAACAACTGTCATGTTATTGACGTAACTATAGATTTTTCATAATGACAACAATATGTTTCGAATTACCAAAAGAAACGTAAATAATTGAAAATTATAATGTTTCAGTTTGAAACACGATATAGCTATTTTGTTGAAACAAAACGAATGAAGTAACAATAACACATTTCAAAGTTTTTAACATGTGACGCAACAACAAATGTTATGTCAATGACGTAACTATAGGTTTTTCATAATGACAAGAATATGTTTCGAATTATGAAAAGAAACGTAATTAATTGAAAATGATAAAGTTTCAGTTTGTAAAATGATATAGCAGATTTGTTGAAACAAAACGAATTAAGTAAAACAATAATGGAAAGATTTTGACATGTGACGCAACAACAACTGTCATGTTAATGACGTAACTATAGATTGTTCACAATGACAACAATATGTTTCGAATTGCGAAAAGAAACATGAATAATTAAAGTTTTGTTGAAACACTTAAGCAACAAACAATCGATTAAAAGACTTTGACGTTTGACGCAACTGTCAATTTATAATGACATATCTATAGATTTATCATAATGACAGATGTCATTCGAACGAATTACGTCAAGAAAAATAAATGTTTAAAAGACTAATTTATCGAATTAAGTAATAATTAAGCAATAACGTTTTTTTTTAATTCCTTTTGCGTTCACGGCCGGCGTATTTGAAACATTTCAACGGAATCTAGGCTGTTTCATCACTTTCTCCCTCTCTCTCTCTGTATGCGAATATGTTACATCGTGGCGCGCGCTCACTCGTTTACATCATCAACACGAAAAATTCCTGCACACTTTCAATGGGAAAACAACAATGCAAACGCAAAACGTACTTTTTTGTAAGCTTTTTTTTAGTTTGGACATCCTGTCCAAAGTAAAGGACATCTTTCCATTGACAAACCTAACAAACATGGATTTTTGTTGTGATGCAAAATTACGTCTATCATTGTGATAAACATTTCAATTGGAAACTTTCTTCGTATCGATAACAAAAGTGAAAAACTAATGGCATCCCAGTGCAGTCTATGCTGCAATTCTCTAATCTAACGAAATAATAATTACGAGTGTCGAAATCATATTCGTTGCGAAACTCTTTAAACTTTCTACTTCGAACTAAAAACGCAACGAAAAGACTGCAAAATTTCCTCAAATTGAATTAGACAATAAATAATAATACACTGGGAGCGGAAAGACCTATAGCCTATAGCACTTTGCAGTAATATCATTATATTTCTTCGTAAATCCTTAAATTTTCACGGAATCCCTTGTCTATTTTGTAGGGTAAGCAGTACTAGACAATCATATAAACATTCATTACTTGTTTGCTAATCATTATTTCTTAAAAAATGATGTTGCAACATCCAAAAGTTTTGGATCACCCCGTGGATTGTGCGTAAGATTCCACGATTGCTGTAATCTTATCGATCGATGGGGAATGGTGAATCATCGGCACACCACTTCTTTTCGATTGTTTTAATCCTAATTACCTAGCAACGAAATTCAACAGTTTAGTAAAAACTACGATGACTCTTGACAACATGTGTCGAGAGGCGCGATAATCCCAAACAGAAGTAAACAGGAAATTCGATTCGATTGCCTCAAATAATAATGACTCAGTACTATGTAGACTTTGGACATATTTACGTACACTCGCATTCACACCAGAATCGTATCGAAATACAACAATAAACAAAAGAAAAGTGAGATACAACGAATGACTTCTTCATATCGTCATCGTACATTCAACAATTTCACGAAAACGTAACAAAAATTTGGACAAAAAGTCTTCATATTTTGTCGTACATTTTATTAGTAAATGATGGAATTTCACAAGCGATATTCATCAAATTGAAGTGAAAAATGAAAAAATAGAACCGTAAACAGCGTGAAATCGGAGGCGATGTTGCGCAATCATTTATATAGTAATTAACGGATCAGAGTGTGTGTGTGTTGAGATAAACGGGTTGGCAATGAAACGCGAGCCGAGGGGAAGGCCATGGAAGGATAAACAAAGCAAGAAACAATCGTGAATGGACGATAGGGGCGCCACCGATGATGATCCATTCAACCATCCATCATTGTTGTTGTTATCATCATCGTGTAAAAAGGGCTTTCGGATCGAATTCCGTTTCGTAACCGAATCTAATCATCGTCGTATCGTTCGGTAATGTAAATACGATACACGCAACGAAAATAAATACAGATAAGTTTTAGTTTAGGAGGGTTTATAGAAGGGGGTCTAAAACAGCTACACGAGTAGGGGCCGCATGCGGCCCGCCGTGCTTTCATGAGGCCCAAAACACTACTATTAGGATTCAAAATGTTACAGAAAAGGCCTTGTGTTTGATATATTGATCCTAATTAACTAATTTCAAGTGGTTGACCTAAAGAAATGCAGTGTAACATAGAAAGTATTTGTATATAAGGAAAAACAAGTTGGTCGAAAAGAAAAATAAACACATAATCAAGTGTGGCCGTTGAGGAGGAGTACCAAGAACAAGCAGCGAAGAGGGAGCAGCTCCTAATTTTACGGCGCGGAATTTTACCCGAAAAAGAGATTACCAATCCACGAAAACACTTGTCAAGTTAGCAGAATTGCAAAGAAAAAACGCGTCATCCTCGGACAACAACAGACGTACGACATTGTTTCCCCCCCCCCACTCTGTGTATTCACAGACAATTGACGTTCCAGATTCGACCGTGTCACGCGATTCTCACGAACAAATGAAAAAAAACAGCAGCAACAATTAGGTAAAAGCGCGTCGAGGTCGCCGCTCCGAAATAACCAATTTTATTCTACGTCCTAAAAATAACTGCGAACGTTGAAAGTTATTCGAAATACGTCATAAAACAGTATTATAAAACATTTGCTGCTTGTCAATATTTCACGATGTCGGAATCGGTATTTCAATACAGTCGGGATTTTGATTATCCCGAAAACATTATTTTCGTCGGGATTTCGACGCAGACCCAAATAAAGTAATCGTTGTAAAGATCGTGGACCAATGCATTGATGATTCGATCGCAGATGAGACAAAGAAAGAATTGCATTTGTCAACGCCACCCACTTTTTACTTTTTGACACATCTGTCAATGTTTACATTGAGAACGAGAATCGTTCGTAATTTCGTATAAACAACAGTTTAACGAGCAGAGAGAGATGCGGCCGAGAAAACGGCGTTGCGCAATTTGCGTGCAAATATTTGCACGTGGACGCTAGTGAAACGCGTGTTTGCGAACACGTTGCGTGACAGTTTTATATCTGCTCGTATTTGTTTGTTTTTGTTTTGTTTTTTCGTCTCTCATTTATTTTCGTATGCCAGAGCACTCGTTTCGCGAAAACGAGACGGTAAGAAGACCTCAATAGCCCTTTGCAGCAATTTCATTTCAACATTTTCTTTGTATTACTATTAAGAACTACGAACGGATCAACATACTTGTATAACAATACAATCACAACATTCCTTTCCTTTTGACAAACAAATGTAAAAGTAACACGAGAAATTTGAGATAACAATTTCTTCATCAAACAAACAAATGTATATAGGTTCGGCGTTCAGATAGAAACTTAGCGGTAAGACCAAGTTTTGCTTTCAATTATAACTACACTGCTCAGCTACTGTTAAAGCCATAAATAAACGTGATTCACAATCCAATGTAAGTAAAGGAGAATTTTCGATTGTTGTAAGCTTTTCCTTCTTTGACTAAACGCTAAGTCTCACAAGTGGTATTGATTCTACAACCAATAGAATGGTACAAATACAATTATTCGAGATAAATCAAGTAAACATTGCTTCCACAAACGTTGTGTGTGTGATGAAGTACAGATTGGGTAGTTTTCTTGGAAGTTTTTCCTTTTCCAACTGAATGGAACACGTCACAAGTAGTATAGATTCTACTACTATTCGAAGAATGAGTGAGTTTTACAAATTGTTAGGAACCACTTGTTCAGAAGTTATTTTGAATTATAGAGGAGATGGTTAATACCAAATCGAAAGACCTCGTCTTTAGACCAATCAAAACTCCATTGAAGAAACTTATTGTCTAATGTGATTCAATTAAAATTCGTACTTGTGTAATTGATGTATATTAATTATTCGCCGATTCGACAAGGCCGAGGCGCCGCGCAACAACGACGATTCCGTTTGCAAGGTTGAGCGCACACTAATTAGTTTACGTCGACATTGATATTTTCCCTTCGAAGATTCGGGAATGAATACTACCGATTGTTGTTGTTGTTGTGTTGTTAGTGTCTTTAGGACGAATTGGAGGGTGGAAAAGTAACGGTATCGATTCGATGGACAAGATGACGAGTTACTTGACCTCTTACCTTTTAACAAAACCCCGATCGATCCATTTAGAAATAGAACGAACGTCTATCTTTACGTTATGTGCTGCTTACTACATATTTCAAGGTTTGTCCAGACACATTTCGTGCTGCTGCTGCTCATCGTTATTAATAAATAGTAGAACAAGGAGTGCAAGAAATGGAGGGATATTGGACATATCCATACGCTTTTGACCGAAAATGATGACGTTGTTAACTGCTCAAAACATGATTTTGAAAAACAACTATATTGCTGCAAAGGGCTAGATCAACGGGGGAATAATTTGGTTGTTAAGGGAGGAAATTAGAAAACGGGCTCGTCCAGTGTTAAAGTTAACACGTTGACGGACACTTGCGGCTATAGCCGTCAAAGTGAAGTTCATTATGTGACATGACGGCTATAACCGCCAAAACGAAACGGTCGATTTTAGACACACGTCACAAATGTGCATTTGTCGGCGTACAAGTAGAAGCCTGGTATCATGTTTTGGAAACAATGTTTTAGGTTGAATTTCGTTTTCCACCTGTTACAAGACTTGCAGCTTCAGTAAGTTGTGAAACATACAGTACCAATTTTCTAACTTCACTTGTTCCTACTATCCGTCAACGTGTAAGAAACGTGGGGTAAGAAACCGAAAAGGTTGAGAAACACTGGAAATATACCAATTGCAAATACATAGAGCGGCTAATATGGTGGTAGAAGTCATCAAGAGTGCGTTGCGCTGAACGATGACATAACAGTTTACGACAGGCGCCGCTGGTGAATGGAAATGAAAACCCGTTGACACATTCGACAGTGACTCGGAGATGCAAAGCAAAGACTCGTCTGCTGATCGCTCAATGAACGAGAGTCACGTTGAAAGGAAAACTAAATAAGCTGTAATGCTAATAATAGTAAAGGTCTGTCAATTGCGAAGACAGCTGTCACATAGTACTCCACGTGCAGTTGTGGATAATTGAAGTGGAAGAGAGGCACGTGGGCGAGTTTGTGAAGGGCCCGAAATAGAGGATTATTGCGACCCCCGTAACACTGCTCTTTGACAGCTGTCACCGTCAAATGATAAGTGTTAACCACCACCACCCCCCACTCGAGAGTATTTACGGAGCACCCCCCCAATAAACCCGAACGTACACAAAAGGCGAAGAATCGGAAGGTGTGACAGTAGCGACATCGCGTAATCTGTTCCATGAAGGAACAGATTACGTACGAATCCCGACCTATTCATTTCATTCTTGACTTGGTGAAACGCTAATTGCAATTTGCGCAGACCGTGACTCACGAAAGTAAGTGTCAAATGATGGGGAGCGTGTACATGAGGAGAGGTTGTCGAAAATAGATGCAACATTTCAAGGACTTTTGCTATATTTAGGTGAGCACACAATCTTACGGCGGACGCGAAAGAAAGAAAAAGATGAGAAGAAATGTGTCCGTGTCCCATCTCCTAGAGGAAACAGGAAGAAAAAAGAATGAATGTATGTATGATCTAATTATAGGAACGCCACCTATTACGTAGCTGCCTTGACTTGACAGTCGTCGCATTGAATTGGAGGAAACAACGAAAAATAAAAAACAAACAAAAACAAGTGAGAGAGAGAAAGAGAAAACATACGAGTATCACGTGAGCCACGAGAATTGCGGTTCAACACATGCGAGCCGCCAGCATATTGCATCATTATTAGTGTATAATTTCGTTGATAACGTCCGGAGAGGGAACAGCTATTAGCGTTAACAATGCAGTGTTTCCCCCAAAGTGGATGGATTCTTTTACGAATCGAAAATGTAAACCCAACATTTGGATTTACATTATGAATCAATAGCCCTTTAGTCCCATAATAAGGTGACCAGATTTTGGAATTAAGGGAGGCGCACTTACGCTCAATTATTCTCAATTTGCTATCTACACTACTTATATGAATGTATGTAGTTCAACTTTTACTTCTTATCATTTCTATTTTTTGGGGATAAATGCTATAAGTTATGGGTCACTGGTTGAACCAAATGAAAGCTATGAAGATTATAGTGACAATCAACGAACAGAAAACAATGATGAATCACATCCAATTCTGTTGAAGCAATGAAGACAAGAAATACTTTCAATTTGGATTCTCATCCGTTGAACATTGATACATTCCTAGAGGTTTAAAGGATGCCGGAGAAAAGCAATTGTTGGAATTGAAGTGTTCTTGAAAAAATACTCTTAAACATTGTTCTGGTTTGCAACTGCAACTATTGAAATATAATTAGCATTTTACAACTTGATTAAGTTACTAATTGTTGATAATCAACAATGGAAATGTTGGTGCTGTAAATTAGTTAATGAAAAGCGAACAGCTGTGTCTGTCTGTGCGGTCGTCGTGATGTTGAAAATAGAAATAATCGTGTATTGTTGTCGTGGACGTGCGATTGATTGAGAAAGGAAGGGAATAATGAGCGTAATTCATTTCCACCCGTGCGTACTATTCTAGCCGTTTCCTTTTCTTTCGTTTGTTATTTGTAGGTCACAGCAGAATGCGCGGCATTTCCGCTCCAGAAGAACGAGTGAAACAACGAAACGAAATCGAAAAGAATGTGCAAAGATCGACGACTGACCTTAATGGATTTGTATTTCTTCTTCGGGGCCATGTTGAGATCCTCGTGGACCTTGTCGAGGAGCCAAATGAGGAACTCCAAGGCGTCGTGCTGCTGGGTGCCCTTGTACTGCGCCCCGTACCTCTCCACCACCAGCTTGAAGCCGGTGCTCAGATCCGCACTGTACTGGCACGCCCAGAGGGCCTTCAGGAGGACGGCCAGCTGCTCGGTGACTTCGCCCTTCGTTCCGTGCTTCTTCGAGTTGAGCTTGTTGCGACGGGACAGGTCGATCTTGTACTTGTCGAGCACGAAGTACTCGGCGAGGACGTCCGTGTGCGAGATGCACTGGAGCACCGCATTGATGAAGCACGTGTTGCCGTGGTTGCGGAGCCCCGTCACGCCCGGGGTGTCGTCGGGGGCCCAGGTCTGCAGACCGCCGACGGGCGGCACCCGCGGGTCGCCGCTCATCACCACGTTCGG
>JAFMTC010000010.1:80148-93806 GCA_018845635.1 Nicrophorus orbicollis | reverse complement strand
CGGTGACACACGACGACTGTGCGCGTTGCGGAATTACGCCACACCACGCCGGACGCGCGCTCACGCATGCATACACACGCGCGCCTATTCCAATGCGACGCGACGAGCGCCATCTGTGAGCCGCATCTCGAACGAATCAACATCCAGCGCCATCTTCCGAGAGGATTGAGCAAATGCTCCGAGCACATCCAATTGCCTATGCAACAGAAATCAATAGTTGAAACATCAGAAATATACAGGGTGTTCAATATTTGGCACCTTTACAAATTATTTCAAATAATAATGCAAATGTTGTGTGGTATATGTCTGTTAATGTGGAAACAATAATAAGTAGCCTTTTACAGCAATTTTATGTGTCTTTCTATTTCCAAATGTGCATTGAAATTGTTGTTAATAACATTATTTTAACAATTCTGTTAAGAAAAGAATGAACTTTCTTGAAAATCAAATTTTTATAGAAATATTTTTTTAGAACAAATTATTCGAAAGTTGACGAATAGCACTTCATCTATTGTTTCTCATTATGTCATCTTTCTTCAAGTACTTATATTAGTTATTTAGTGTTGATATTTCCAGGGTCAATAGCCCTTCGATAAAACAGTTGTTTGTTTTTGTTTTGTTTAATCGTTGTTGTTTTATAAATATATATTGTTTCATTTCTGTTTGTTTGTAACTCTGTTGCAATAAATGTTGAATTATTATTAGTTTCTTTAAATACTGAAATCAATAATGAAATTACTCCAAAGTATTGTCATTTCCAAATAATGTTTAACAAACGTTACATTGATTTCAGTGTGGAGCCTGAAACATCTACGTTGAGTAACATTCATAATATTTTGAACGTTTTACAATAGACATTGACTTATAATATAAAAGTGTTAAGAAGGTTTGTGTTTTAATTGTTTGAAATGAAATGAAATGTATTTATTCGTTCTTCTTCCGCTCTTCATCGATAAGACAAAAGTGTTGTTCAGTTGCAGCTGCCGGACATGAGGTTGATCTGTTGGACGGCGCCGCATCCGACGGTGTTCTGGATGAAGTCGGGGAAGTTGGACTCGAGCACGCGGATGCGTTGCCTCCTGAGGTCGGGCATGGCCTGGGTGGCCAAGAGGCAGTTCGGAGACTTGTAGACCACCTGGAAGTTCTCCTTCTGGAAAGCGGTGTTGCTGTCCCAGCGGTAGATCTCCGGTTTACCCTCGAAGCGGAAGAAAACGGCGGATCCCAGATCGGTTCCGAGCACGACCAACTTGCTGGGCTTGGGGCCCAAGTCCTGGACGCGGCCGGCCGTCGATCCGGAACGGAGGTAATCGGTTCTGATCTGGAACATGCGGCCGGACGAGAGGTAGGTGAAGACGAGGAAGTTGTTACCGCATCCCTTGCGGGTGAGCGCGATGTACAGGACGTCGCGTCTGTTCATGCCGGCGACGATGGCCTTGGGCAGGATGACCCTGTAGCCCTTGTTGCCGGCGATGTCGAAGACGAGGATGGACCGGGTGGCTGCGTCGCTGATGTAGGCGAACGGACGGCCGTCGGCCGAGTACTCGACGCACACGTACTGCAACCTGGAGGCCTGAGCGACCAGTCCGGACAGGTCCAGGGTCTTCAGCAGTTTACCGGTCTTCATGGAGATGGCGAGAACCTTGGGCGGGCAGCGACGGACGGGAGCCTCCAGCGTATTGGTCACGCCGACGTCCAAAACCCAGAGGATCTCTTGGGCGTCCAGGTAGAGATCGACGACGGACTGAAGGCCCTGGCAGTTACCCTCCTCCTGCGAGGTCCAGCACGGGAACGGCTGCAGCACGGCCTCGCAGCCCTTCTGCTTCAGTGAGACCTTGGCGAGGGTGGCGGGCACGCCGGGCTTGTACCTCGGCAGAGCCAGGATCACATCGTCCTTGTAGATCTGTCCTCTGGTGGCGATGATGTTCTTGCTGATGTACTTTCCCGAGGACACGTAGATCTTCTTGGTGGCTTCGCACGGCCACTCGAAGCTGCCTCCGGACCATTCGACGGGCTTCATCAGCTCCCGGTCGCAGGAGGCCGCGGCCAGCGCCAGCAGACCTGCCGACACGACCAACACTTTGCTGCTCAGCATCTTTAACTCCTCTCTGTGTTCGTTTTCGCTTCCTTCCCGGATCGGACTCTCTTGCAGCACCGCTGAAGAGGCTGTTGAGTGTGTTGTGTGCCGAAATCGATACACCGACGCGTTTATATATTGAAACCGTTTGTTTTGCATTGCGGCCGCCGCAAAGGTCGTACGTGTTTTAAAACACTTTGTTTAACAACCGAAATCAACAAACAAACAAGTGCGAATCGTCGCTGCGAAGACAACCACCAATGTTGCACAATTAACAGCAAACAACAACAAAACATAAACAATACACTGCTATTGAATCTTTCAATTCTTTCCTACATTCAGTTACAGCTAAGGTGACCAGATTTTGAAGTTCAAACATTACTTAAAGAAATATAAGCTAGTTTAAAGATCTTTTACATTCTCTCACTACTGTTTTTCAACGAATTGCATGAAAAATTGGAACTGGAACTGAAAATTCAGTCAACTTATTACACACAGTTTTCTCTCATCTAAAACTAATATAAGCATACCAGTATATTAATATTAATACAAACATGTATGTTACAACCTCCTCTTGTTGCGAAACATCTTAAATTATTCTTAAAATGTTACATTTCCTTATAAGGCCTCAATGGAAAACTTAAAATGTAGATGAAGCAAAAAATATACATGAAATCTAAATACGACACGACAGCTATAAATCAATCAAACCAATTAACCATACTAATTAAAAAGAAAAAAATCCGTGCAGCAAACCGCATTGTAATTGTAAAAACAAACAACAAACAAAAAGAGAAGTGAAGAAAAAGTAAGGAATGAAAATCAATTTGCCAAACGGAACACGGAATACAAGGTGTGTTTGTGTTTCCAGCAATGATTGTGCG
The DNA here is from genome assembly GCA_018845635.1 of Nicrophorus orbicollis. NCBI lineage: Eukaryota > Metazoa > Arthropoda > Insecta > Coleoptera > Silphidae > Nicrophorus > Nicrophorus orbicollis. The sequence continues at coordinate 90,848 of JAFMTC010000010.1, read as the reverse complement.
AAACAACGCAAGTGAGTGTTGGGAAACGCATTCGAGTTTTCCTGAGTTTTTCTCAAGTTTTTCCCTAAACAAATCGAAAATGGAAAATGCTCTCCGCGTAGGTGGATTTCGCGTTTTAGAAAGTACACGATCGACACTGAACAACACTTGTACAAACGTATCTGTCTGTATCTGCTGCTGCTGCTTCACTCGTTTACGGAACAAGGATAAGAGCTCGGTCCGCGCCCAGAATTCCGAAAAAGACGATTTTTCGCATTCTCAAATAACAATTGCAACAATTGAAATAATCCAACGAGACGAGAGAAACGGAATTTGTTTATGAATAATTCTTGCGAATCAAGTGACATAGTCTGTAAGAAAAAAAAATGAAATGAAATGTATGCTAAACTCAATATTTGACACAGATTTGCGGCGAAAAAAAAGAACGTGCAACAAGTACGAAAGTGAAGCAAAAAAACAAACAACCTTACATAACGACAACGGGTTTTGTTTCGACGCGTAACTCGATCACAATTCGCAAGAACAAATATCCTCCTTTCTTTCCGTTCCCGATTATTTCAGCACAGAAATGCAATTGCCTTTCAGGTTTATCAAGAAAGAAAAAACAGTATAAATTAGCTTCACAATCATATCAAAGTTGAACAAGTCACATAAGAGTGAATTTTTGATCTCACAGAGTTGTGATTACATCGTTTTCAGTCATCTTTGGGATTCGAACCAACACCATTTCGCACCAGATGCAATTGCATTTCAGGTTTATCAAGAAAGAAAAAACAGTATAAAACAGTATCACAATTATGACAAAGTTGAAAAAAGTCATCTAAAAGTAAATTAGTCTAAAATTTCTCATCTTACAGAGTTGTGATTACGTCATTTTCAGTCATCTTTGGGATTCGAACCAACACCATTTCGCAACCAGATTTTGTATTGCAGGGACTTTTAATCATTCTTCGAAAAGTTGCCTTTAGTGAATTGATCAAATCTCCGTTTTCATCATTTCCCTTCAACAATTGCATTAAGACAAGAATTAAGAAATTTTGGGCTGAAGGACCTATATTTGCAGCAATGCAATGAAATTCGCATAGATTTCGAATTTCCCGCACGTTTTACAAAAGAAACAAACGAACAATTGATCCCAATTAGCATTTTCTTCTATGCTAAAAGTGCAGAATGAAGCAACTTTGTTAGCAGACACCTGTAAACCCGATCGTTTTTTTTCTTTTCTTCTTTTCGCGACGTGATATGTAAACAAGTCGTTTTTCACTTTTACTTTTCCTCCTCTCTGATTTCGTATTGAAATTTATTCAGCACATATCGTAATTTACTGGCAGTTTCTTCCGCTCAAACATCGAATAACTCTCGGCAATATCATCAATATCTCATTTGGACTGCATCAACACTCAAAATCAAGAGTTTCAATTTGCTCAAAAAATTGCGATTTCCACTAAATATGTATGAACCGTTACATAATCTCTGTTGAGTGGTGCTTCGAAGAAAGCAGATGATCCACTTTGCACTTGTTTCTGAAACTGTAACTCTTGAAAGAGTCCACTTTACCTTTCTTGTATCGAAACTAAATAGACAACAATTTAGAAAACGTAATAAGACAAAAGAATGAAAACAAAAAGAGATCAACGTTAATTATTATATAGTAAATGATACGTATTTGTGTCCTTGCCGTGCATGTCTTTCTAATATTGAAAATAATGAAAAAGAAACATAACATATATTACTTGTTTCGTTCGATCTAGTACTCGTGCTAATTATTTACACGTTTCTCTCTACCAAATGATCAACGACCACGAAATCCTTCTGTATTCTATTGACAAATCGTGATGAAACTTTGATTAAATTCGGCCAAATCTTAGTTGTTGCAATTTAAAGATCTGCATCAACTACATCAACACTTGAGAAAGTCAACACGAAGAAACAAGCTATGAACTGTGGAAATTCAAATGAAAGGCATGTTAGAGGTTCTTATTTTGGAAATATGAATCTGGATACCAAAAACGAACAAAAGTTTAAGCAAACTGTATGAGTGTGAACTGTGGAAATTTTTGATTTCTTAACACTTTACTGTGTCCGTTAAGATATTAGTACGTGTTTATTGTTCAAAATCTGATAGTCGTTGCTAAGAAAATTCCAATGAAAGGCATGTTGGAGGTTCTTATTTTGGAAATATGAATCTGGATACCAAAAAAGAGCAAAAGTTGAAGCAAACTGTACGAGTGCGAACTGTGGAAATTTTTGATTTCTTAACATGTCATTGAAGTCATTGCATACAACATTCTAATAAAAGCTTTAAATCTTGGTTTTGTTGCTCAAAATTTGTAAAGTTGCAATTAGTAACGAAAATTTTACAATTACTTTCGACGAATTGAATTGTAAAGGCAATGAAACTTTGAAATTAACGTTATGTTAAAAATCAAAATTTACTATGAAAATGTTAAAGAATGTTAAAGATGACGGTCAAGGTCGCTTGCACTCGAAGCACTTTTGCAACGGCTCGTCAGCAGAAAAAACAAAAAGCGATCGGAAGGAAATTCATGGCCGTCCATGAAATTGTGTGTGTTTGTTTGTTATGAAAATCGGAGCATGCTTACGACGAAACCAAAATAACAATTGAATATATAAAGCTGGTTGCGCTGATCGGAAGGCATCCAGAGTTCTGTGAACTTCGATACGAGGTACAGGTACGTTGAGATTCTCAAAGATGCGAGTATATGGTTGTAATTGTTTACTGACCTTTAGTGGTTGTAGTGGCATTATGGCTTTCCGATTCGTGTGCTTGGCTGCCTTGATGGCCGTGGCAGCCGCCCAGTGCGACAGGCTCATCCCCGATCTGAGCTACAAGCTCAACGGGATCAACATGAACTTCCCATGCGAGAGCACCAAGAGCATCTACATCTCGTCGGGCCGTTACGTGCCGAAGAACGTGATCGCCACCAGGATGCAGATCTACAAGGAGGACGCAATCGTCGCCTTGCCCAGGTACAAGCACGGAGTCCCATTCACCCTGGCCAAGTTCTCGCTGAGGACGAAGGGATGCCAGGCCAGTCTGACGCCGTTCCCGTGCTGGCCCATGCAGGAGGAGGGTAACTGCGACGCTCTGCAATCAGTCGTCGACATCTTCTTGGATCAGATGGACATCCTGTGGGCCCTGGACGTCGGCATCGTCAACACGCTCGAGCAACCGGTCAGGCGTTGCCCTCCGAAAATCGTCGGCATCAACATGAAGACCGGACAGGTCATCAAGGTCATCGATCTGAGCACGCTGATCTCGGCCAACAGCAGACTGCAGTACCTGGTCGTCGACTACGCCTCCGACGGCAAGGCTTACGCGTACGTCGCCGACGCCGGAGCGGCCACCCTCGTCGTCTACGACGTCTTCGAAGACAAGGGCTACAGGGTCGTCCTGCCGCCCGCCTGCGCCAACACCCAGAAGGACGTCCTCTACCTGGCCCTCGTGCGCAAGAGCTGCGGGAACGCGCTCTACTTCTCGTACCTCTCATCGCCGAAGATGTACTCGATCAAGTCGGTCAACCTGCAGAACGGGCAGGCGGCCGGCGCCATCGTCGAGATCGGAGCCAAGCAGGAGGGCGTCAAGACGGTCGTGCTGGGATCCGACAACGGCGCCGGCATCTTCTTCAGGTACAAGGGCGAGTCGGACGTGTACATCTGGAACAGCGAGAGCTGCTACAAACCGGAGAACTTCGTCATCGTGCAGAAGGGAAACGAGTGCCGTCTTCCCACCCAGGTCGTCCCCGGATACAAGAGGCTGATGTGGGCCATCGAGTCCAACTTCCACGACTACATCGCCAACACCGCCGGATGCTTGGGCGCCAACATGGTCGTCCATCCGCTCATCAAAACCTGCGATGATTAATTCAAATTACTCTTTTTGGGCAAAAACGAAAAGTCGCACAACTTACTTCAATAAATTGAATCCTAATATCTGCATCTTACACTGCATGCACCTGTAAACTGAACAAATCACCAATTAATATATATATAATTGAAAAATAAAGAACTGACAAATCAAAAACTGTGCAGATACAGTAAAATCACCCAAAAACACTGTGCCAACAACAATTAACAAAAAAAGGCTTTCTTAAACAATCCTTAACGTAACTTGCTTAACTTTTGTAATTTGAGGAACAAATGAATGCAATAAGAAACAAGAGAACAAGATTAGTAACTTTGGAGACTGGATGATTTCCTATTTGTCTATTAACTAATAACTATCATCAACTTGATTGTCTACTTGATTGTGACTTCTAGAACTTAATACTTAATTTAAGTTACACAAACATTTGATTCGATGAAATCAAATGTCAATGGAAAACAGTCACAATTGTGACTAATTGCATTTGAATTAAGTGAAACAAAATGCATAATTGCTAATTAAAACGTTACACTCCTTGCAGTCGCCTTATACGTCCAGCAATGTTGCATTAAATCAACCCAAATTATCATAATAATGCAGCGTTAAATTATAATTAACGAACACAAATACGGATTTTGATTGGCTGGACTGGATCGGTTTCGATGGAAAGGCGCGAAATTCAAATTCGACATCCGATTCAGATACATAAATTAATCAGTGTTAATGGCGAAGAAATGCCACCGGGGTAATTATTACGAGCCGCAACTGGTTCTTGAGAGTCGTTATTACTTAGGAATAATTACTGCAAACATAAATATCCGGAAGAACGACAAAGAGAAAGAGATATGCAATGTGTAGGTTACAATTCATGGGAGCAGCAGCAGCAGCAGAAACAAGAATCAAGAGTGCCGTGTATGTTGAGCACGACACTCTTGACAATTCCATGACATGAAAAAGTGACAGTTGAATTGCGTTTTTCCGCCCGGTTCACGCTCCGATGTTCAACTCGGAAAAACGAAACCAATTCCTCAACTTCTTCGGCAGCAATCCAGGTCTTACGTTCGTTTTCTGAACGCAACGATACACACGCACGCTCTGATTGTCATTGTCATGTTTTGCATACAATTTTCTTTATCTTTCTCCGATTTCAATTCAAATTCAATTTTCACGCAAAATGAATCGTTGGAGGAAAACGACGACGGCATTCCTCACACCGTTTTGTAATGCAGAATAATTATAGATCCGCGTGAATCACGACCGCCGATTGGAAATTCTCGCACACAAAACCGGCAATTGTAATGTGTTAAACTGTGTTGAGGTCGAAAAAAGCAATTACAACAACAGCAACAACAATCAAACAATAATGTTTCTTCGAAGCGCAAATTACATGTAATCTAATAAGTCGATAGGAATTTAATTTACACTGCAGACGAAAATATTACTTGTTCATTGTTTCAATTGTTTCGAGTCGGAAGAAGAATGCTAAAATGCGTAATCGAGTAAAACAATCGAGAAAGATAATCCATTACGATCTTTTGTTTTCTGATAGTTGCTATGGTAACTCTGGATAAGTGCCACTTGATTGGGTTTTCTTGGAAAAGTTGCATTGCTTTTGAGTTATTCGTTTCATTCACATTTGGATATTTGTGAAAAAATAATCCACTACGATCTTTTGTTTTCTTGTTGATTCCGAGTATTCCTCGATTCTATCTTGTGGCAGTTGCTATGGTAACTCTTACAAGTGTTACAGTTTCAGAAACAAGTGCAACACCGAGGTGCAGATAAGTATTCCTCGATTCTGTTTTGTGACAGTTGCTATGGTAACTCTGGAAATAGTAATGCTAATGCCACTCGATTGAAGTTTCTTGGAAAAGCCTCCTTTTATTTTGTATTGAAAATTTCATTGCTTTCGAGTTATTCGTTTGCTTCACATTTGGACAATTGTGAAAAATAATCCATTACGATATTTTGTTTTCTCTTGATTCCAAGAAATCCTCGATTCTGTCTTGTGGGGGGTAACTCTTTCAAGAGTTACCATAGAAACAGTATCAGAATCAAATGCAATACTGAGGTGAAGACAAGTATTCCTCGATTCTCTCTTGTGGCAGTTGCTATGGTAACTGTTTCAAGAGTGACAGTTTCAGAAACAAGTGCAAAACTGAGGTGCAGACAAGTATTCCTCGATTCTCTCTTGTGACAGGTAACTCTTTCAAGAGTTACCATAGAAACAGTTTCAGAAACAAGTGCAACACTGAGAGACGGATGCAGTGCATCCGACGTTCTTGGCTTGCGAAAACGCGGCAATTGTTATTTGTTGTACGAAAGAGTTGCGAAGAGTCGGCCGCTGCCGTTGCCACCGCCGTCGCGTTTTGTTTATGTAAACACGTCCGAGCGGTTTGTAAACATTCGTTCGATTTGTTTGCTGTTCCGCGCACCGTAAACATTTCCATTCATGTTCAAAACAATGTCGTCGTCAAAATACGCAATGTGCTGCAACGGATGTTACGCCAATCGTGATAGTAATTTCGTCCCGATGCACGAAGCAAGTTTATGTAATTTCTTCGAAAGTAAATTTCCTGAAAAAAGTCATACTTGTATCGTTTGTTCGAAAGCGTGGCACACTCATATTCGTGTCCAAATAGACATTGTTTAATCACATAGTTTTTGGACCAAAAGGATAACGATCGATGTCTTGGACACAGTATTATTAATTAGAATCTTTACTATTTCATTAAAGTTTACTAGTTTCTTAAAAAAACAATCTATAAAGTTGATAAAAAGTTGACTTATTTAAAAACTTCGCTATACAAAAGTTGATTTTTCAAAAAAGTTGACTATACAAATTTGACATATTACAAAAAATTGTCTGCACAAATTTGTTAAACATTTGATTACACAAAGTTGACACAAAGTTTTAAAATCGCCTAAATTTTTATTGCTCTGCATTGTCGAATGAGGAAGAATGCCTTGCCTCTTCTATTTGTGGACCAATCGGAACAGTTTAAACGCGCACTGCAGCTCTGATTTGTTGAGAACCAAAGATTGACTAATTACTTAATCATACATATATGATTACCTAGAGCCTCGCAATGGCTCCCTGAAAACTCAGAACATCGAAAAAGCAGAACAAGTACGAAATACAGTGCAGGAACAAACTGAGGATGGAAAGAAACATGTTGTTCGAAAAATGGTCAGTAATCATAATAACATTACAAATGATCAACGATAGCAACAGCTGTAAACCGGACGTTCTGTTTTGTCACTATTCTGTATTTACAAACAGATCAAGTACGTAATACAGTGCAGGAACAAACTGAAGATGGAAAGAAACATGTTTTTCAAAAAGAGGTCAGTAATCAGAATAACATTACACATGATCAACCACAACAACAGCTATAAACCGGAAGTTCTGTTTTGTCACTATTCTGTATTCACAAGCAGATCACGTTGTTCGTTGTCAGTAATCACTATTCTGTTTTGTCACTATTCGAAGATCTGATTCCTCAGTTTTCCGGCCCTGGTTGCAGTGGTATTATGCGATGATTTGCAATTCGGCCTCGACACTTTCTACATACATTGTGCGTGCAGAAATAATTGAACGTAATGGTAATGTCGTTCGTTTCTTCGATCAAATTTGCCCAGTTTTTGTTGTTTGTCTCGTTATTTCCACAGTCGTTTTTGTCCATTCTAATACTTCATTCTCGGCAACTCCACCCATGTTACGTTGATCGTAAATCACGGTCGCCGATTAATCGATTAAACACAGACAATCAAAGCAGTCCACATCAAAACAAAGTGATAAATTTCATAAACGGACTCGTTTCGTTACCAACTTCGAATACCAAAGTAACTGCTACATTTTCCCAATAGATCGCAATCACAAACACAACGAATTCATCCGTTATCTCGTTGAATATTATGTAACCATGCTCTTATACTCTATATACCACTTCTTGAATCATTTCGAAATCAATTGGACAAACAAAAAAGAAGTAATTTTAATTGGTAACAACTATGCTAATATCAGAATTAACTTAATTTAAATGTAGCGAGTATAAAATATTCAAATTTATCCTTGCGTAATCCATTCGTTTCTTTAATCTTTTGGGGGGTCAACGATTTTCTGAATGTTGTTTTCTTTTTTTTCTACTCTCATTTTATAAAAAGTCGACAAATTGTCGCATTGAATTGAGAAAAATCGCATGGAATCGATTAAATAAGGAGGTTGCACATTAATCGGTAATTAAATAAACACTCTTTGCTGCAAATGCATTCAAGTCTCAAGTAAGCAGTGGTAATGTGATCATGTTGCAGCAGAAAATGTGTGTAAAGTTCAAGGCATTAGTGAAAAGTGGCTGGCAGTTAGCAACGACGCGCCCATCGAGGGGAACGATATCGTTTCGGATTTATCCGGATCAATTAAACTACTATAAACTACTTGCAAGATAATCCAAGTTACAAGTTTGTTATGGATAAACAGTTCAATTTCACGAATTAGTTGCTGCATTTGACAGCACTGTCACCATGACTTTGACAGCTGTCACTTTGACTGATTGTTTGTTTTTTGGAAATGGTGACTACGCAATGTTGAATGACAGTTGCATGAATACGATGAGTTAACCTTCAATGTCACAACCATTGGATGAATTGACCGGAAAAACAAAGACGGAAAGAAATTATCGTTCGTTGGAAATAACAATGCGTTCAAATTCGATTGAATGAACCAAAATTACGGTTAATTTCGATTGCGGCAAGGATACATTATTTGCGCAATTCATACGAAGTGTTCAATTACCAACAGTCCAAAGGACTTTCCTCAAAATCATTAAAACTTATCTAACGGACTGTTAAAAGTTTACAATAACTTGCACGATACGTACAAAGTGTTCGTTTTTCAATTACTAAGAATATCTTTGAAATTGTCAAATCTTATCTAACGGACTGTTAAAAGTTGCAAGAAGGAGGCTTTCAATTTCTACGCCTGAAAATTAGACTCATTCATAATCAAAATTAACAATTTCAATATTGACTTCATCGCTTTTACAAATGGAATACAGAATACAGAACCAACAATAGACTGAAAGTCTAAATTGATTTCATGAAATTTCCAAAGAAAATATAAAAATAACTGCTGAAAACTCGACTCATTTATAAACAAAATTCACAATTTCAATGTTAACTTAATCACTTCTTTCAAGATTTAATTGTAAGTCAATTCTAAAAATGGATTCCAAGTAAAGTTTCCTAACTACTTGACATTTGTACAGACAACAACATTTGCTTCATAATTTGTAAATAAAATGAATGAACATATACAAATTATCCACTGCACTAAAGTCAACCAACAGGTTTGTTCAATTTTTTTGATTAACAACTGCAACAACAACAACAACAAAATAAAACAAAAAAAACACACAAAACTGCAATTGTGTCCGAACAATCGTATTGTTCTTGCTTTGGGCGCGACCAAGAATTCAATTCGTATTCATTTTTTTTCCTTCATTCTCCGCGATTTTCGTTTGCCGAGAAGGAATTTCCGCATTTGCGAAGGTTACTAGCAAAAGAAGAAAAAAAGAAAACGAAAAAAACAAAGTAAATCGACAATGTTTGATAAATTAAGTAAGAGCGTTTTACAAGAGCGTAAAACAAAGAGCGCCGTTTTCTCCTGTCATCAAGAGGATCATGACATTGACAGCTGTCATCATGACATTGACAGATGTCATCATGACATTGACAGCTGTCTGTCATCGCGTTACGAAACGTCGGAGAAGATTGCGTGCGGCGGCTTCTTTGCAAGGTTTACGTAAAACAGAACAAAAAACGAAACAACAGAAAAGGAGAAACAACAAAAGACATGTGCGTATGTGTATGTAAATGACGTGAAATTCGTGTTGCGCAAAAATGCCCGGTTGAGTAATGATCTCTCCGCGTTCGGCACGAGCTCATTAAGATCGAAGCACGCTTAATGAAGTAGGAGGAGAAAAGAAAACACGAAAAAAAAAGCGAGAATGAAATGCGAATGAAAAGTGAAATTAATTAAATTGTAGACTTTGTATTCGGTTAAGGAACAAAACGAAGTCGAAGTCGGTTTCCAGGTAATCGAATAATTAAGATTGTTTTACCGTGGCTTTGGGTTTCAGTTGAAGCTCTGGAGGAAAAATTAACAAATGAAAGTTGTCGGAATCCGATATCACACAGCCATGGTTTGGATACGTGACAAATGTCCGCAAACGCGTATCGCCTTACTTCCTCCAGTCCGTTTCCGTAATTTTAGTTTGATCTCTTTTTCTCTCACTCTCTTTCATCAATCAGCGTGATATTTTTGAATAGTTTTGATGGATCGTTGGAAATTTGAAACGTCCGAACCCATTTTTCTTGGTTCCAGTTTAGGTTACTTTCATTTCGTTGCAAGGTTGCCCCGGGCAACGAACGGTGCGAGGAGGTTACCTGTCAAAGGTAAAACGTTAAAATAGATTTCAACAACTCTTCAAATATTCAACATATCTCAAATTTGAATAATTTCCAAGATGGTTTACATTTCATTAGAATATTCAACAATTCTTCAAACAATATTGCAAACATTTCAGTTTACTATTTTTTTTTTGTGATTTCGACAATAATGAATATTTCAGGTTAAAACAGTATTTACGTAACTTTGATCGTTTGGCTGCAATTTGCTGTCAAAGTTGAAAAACGTTTTTTAAGCATCAAAAATAGCAGTGTCTTTACATTTTTGCTTATATCTCGAAAACTATTGGCGACAAATTAATAATTAAGCACTCTAATTAAAGATAAATGTTCAATCTTTAAAACG
>JAFMTC010000010.1:65904-77834 GCA_018845635.1 Nicrophorus orbicollis | reverse complement strand
TAAGCATCGAAAAAGGAGTCTCTTTACATTTTTGCTTATATCTCGAAAACTATTGGCGACAAATTAATAATTAAGCACTCTAATTAAAGATACATGTTCAATCTTTAAAACGTGTGCATTGGTATTCTTGTATCTTTTACCGTTTGGCTGCAATTCGCAGTCAAATTTGAAAAACGTTTTTTAAGCATCAAAAATAGCAGTGTCTTTACATTTTTGCTAATATCTCGAAAACTATTAGCAACAAATTAATAATTAAGCACTCCAATTAAAGACAAATATTCAATCTTTAAAACGTTTCAATAAATATGTCTTACTTTGTTAAATTCTTAAAGTAAAAGTAATGTTTCAGGTTAAAACCATTTTGGCGTTTGACAAATGTTGACGTTTCATTAAAATATTTCTTACTTTGTGACATTCTTTAAGTAACAGAAAGATTTCAGATTGATACCATTTTGACGTTTGACAAATGTTGACGTTTCATTCAAATATTCTTCACTTTCTGACATTCTTTAAAAGAAAGATTTCAGGTTAATACCACTTTTGACGTTTGACAAATGAAACGTCAATTAAATTAAACAATTCACGTTACTTGATTAGACCAAATCTGGGAACTCTCAAACAATTCTGTTTTCCAAACTAAATATTTTCTAAAAAGAAAATCCTTTATAAATTTAAAAAAATTGATATTAAAAATCCTTATACATTGAAAATTACGTTTATTGAGTAACATCAATTGTTACAACAAATAACTTTCCTTTTCAAAGTTTTCTCGAAACAGTTTTCGAAATATCGCTAATTCGAAAAGTCGTAAAATCGTAACGATTTTCACAGTAAATTAGCTTTCATAATTATTACTAACTGTTAATTATAATTAAGCGAACGTGAACCGAGATTGATAGAGATTGGCGAATGAAAATTTCGTAACTTTTTTTTTCCATTATTTCGAAGGGAAGGTCAAATGCTAAACCTAATAATTAGATTGAGATTTTCGATAAGTTTTTTTTTTTACTTCAGCGCCAGAGGAAAACGTGGATAGACACACACAACAAAGACGTTTAATTCCGAACATCCTGTTTTTATGAGGTAATTCTGAACTCGAAGGTGTTTTCGCTAATTCCTTCGTGACTTCAAAACTATTCACTACTTTGGTGCTTTAGAGGTAGTAAAAGTAGATCCAAATTCTTGGATTTTGGGAGCCTTCGGAGGTCGGCTTGGGCCACGAGCACCCCAGTTACGTCCAAAGGAGAGCGAAAGTTTTGTCAATGTGTTGCAGCGATTGAGGTGTAGTGGAGGAGAGGAGAGGAGAGAACCCCACCAAAAAGTCGTCGTTTGCTCACCACTCTTGGATACCTGCCCGGAGGTGTGTGCATGGGTGTGTACGTCGAGGATTGTTGTAACGTCGTGTGGAAGGCTAAAAAGTCTTGAACGCCGGCCGCGGTCTTCAGTCGCGCGACTTCTTGAAACCGACCAGGAAGGACACGCACCTTCCTCCACAAGACACCGTGAAGTGCGTGCTTCGAAACATTTGGATTTCAAACCGCACACCGAGACGTGCCTGTCTGCTCAAGACTCATTCGAAAACCAACAAACACGTAAGAAACCAAACCAATTAGCAAAGTACACATTCTTCGTGCAAAGATTTGCAATTTTAAGATCCGTTCGCTGCAGCAAATCAATCAGTTCACTGTTGCAACAAAATTTCGCATAGAAAAAATTTCAATGCTAAACACAAACGAAACCAATTACGTTATACAAGCAGCAAAAAATGACCACCTTGATATTGTAACACGAATTAATATATGCATATGTTATGTAAATGTAGCAGTAATCAATCGTGAAAGAAAAGTGGTATCAACGCCCATTTATTTAACAGATTTATTAGCATTCAGTTTAGAGAATTGCTTGAAAACTTTTCAACGAAAACAAATTGTTAAAAAATTAACAACAAAATTACTCTTTTGCTGATATTGTTTCAAATAAACGTCAATGTCAAACGTCAAATTTAATTGTTAACCTGAATTGTATCTTTGTTATTCTGAATTTATATTATCTTTGAACGAAATAACACGTAAAATCTGAGTAACATTTATATAACATTTGTGAAATTAATCAAAGAATTGAAATTATCGTCACAAAATGTCAATGTGAAACGTCAAATTAAATTGTCAACTTGAAATGTATCTTTGTTATTCTGAATCTATATTATCTTTGAACTAAATTACACGTAAAATCTGAGTAACATTTATATAATATTTGAGAGATGAATCAAATAATTGAAATTAACGTCATAAAATGTCAAAGTCAAACGTCAAATTTAATTGTTAACTAGAAATATATCTTTGTATTACGAGTCAATATTATCTTTGAACTAAATAAAACGTAAAATCTGAGTAACATTTATATAACAATTGCGAAATTAATCAAGGAATTGAAATTAACGTCACAAAATGTCAATGTCAAACGTCAAATTTAATTGTTAACTTGAAATTTATCTTTGTCATTTTGAATCTATATTATCTTTGAACTAAATAACATGTAAAATCTGAGTAACATTTATATAACATTTGCGAAATTAATCAAAGAATTGAAATTAACGTCACAAAATGTCAATGTGAAACGTCAAATTTAACTGTTAACTTGAAAAGTATCTTTGTTATTCTGAATCTATATTATTTTTGAACTACATAACAGGAAAAATCTGAGTAACATTTATATAACAATTATGAGATGAATCAAAGAACTGAAAGTAACGTCACAAAATGTCAATGAGAAACGTCAAATTTAACTGTTAACTTCAGAAGTTTCTTTGTTATTCTGAATCTAGATTGTCTTTGAACTAAATAACACGTAAAACTTGAGTAACATTTACATAAAATTTGAGAAATTTATCAAAGAATTGAAATTAACGTCACAAAATGTCAATGTCAAACGTCAAATTTAATTCTATCTCTATCAGAAACTGTATTATCTTTGAACTAGCGAAATCTGAATTATCATTTAATACAATTGAAACAAATTGAATATCGTAATTGAATAGATATATAGAAGAATCTAACGAAAGTTACGTAAACGTTGCAAATTACAAAAATCAAAATTTTCTCATCAATACCGAACTCTTTCCCAATTACCGATTTGATGACCAAAAGAAAGTTACCGAAGATGAGATACGTTGCAGAAAGAAACAGACGACAGAAGGATTGATGAAGTAAATGAAAGAAAAGAGAGAAAGGAAGAAACGAGCGGAAGAAAACTGTAATGAGTTTGGTTTTTTTGTTGTTGTTGTTTAGCAATAACAGTAATTGGTTTTCGTGGATTAGTGTAATAGAGTTTATGGCGCAAAATGACATGTGACATTTGTGGTAATTTGATTACGAGTTTAACGATAATGCAGATTACTATTGAGTACACTTTGGATGGAGAATGCGTCGTTAGGCGCAGGATGTGCGTCTGCGAAGGAGGCCTTGGAAGGAATCCGATCGCTGCAAGCCAAGGACCATTCAAGTTGCCAACTTGAGGTGCGGTGACAGCTGCATGTCCCTAGCGATGCGAAGAAGAAGAACCTTGCGCAATTGCACAATCGAAATGACATCATTTAAAGGAAAACGAGACAATTAGAAAACGGATTTGTAAACTGTTGGATTTCTCTTTGTTTGCAAAAGTTCGATCAAACTTCGAATACAAAAACAACCCAAGAATCACATCACATCTGCTAAAAACAACAATTTTTAAAACAACTATTACATTTGTGATGGAATAACTATTAATAAGCGTTATTTTCGCATTAATACACAATACTTCGTTACAAGTTTTGCAAATTATGTAAAAAAACATGGACTAAAACACGTTTTAATGTTTGTCATTAGTATTTTGATGCTAGTCCAAAACAAATTTCGCAATTGTTTGAAAAAAAGCACTTTAATGTGAAATGCATCAGACACTAACCTCAGTCACTTGACGGATCCAAAGAATACGCGTTTCTTGCTCCAGTTTCACGCAAGGCCAACTACGTCTTCCTTCAGTTTGTCTGAAAAAACGAAAAACAAACAACTAAAGTAGGATTGGGTAATACGAACGATATGGAGTGGGCTTTGGAAATACGCGAAACAATGGACCTTTGGCCAATTTCATGGTCTCTAGACTTTAATTCCACGTTTTGACATTTTCCGAACGGCGTTTTAACAACAATAATAGTCGTTATTTGAAATACCACCGATGCGAAGAGGAGGAGGAAGATATCCAAAGTAAAAGCGAAATGCCAGCAAACGGCAATAAAGCAAAACGGATTGCGTCATGTCGCTTCTTTTACTCGCTAAATGCACTCAGTTACGCTCAATTTAACGACGATTCAATCAACGAAACGCGTGGTAAAGTGTTTGCCTCAAAATAAGGTTTTTACTCCAAGAAAAGCGGACAAAAAATTAGAAGAGGCTTTGCGTAATCCGAATCGACGCGACTCGAACTAATTGAATTCGCGGAAAATGTCGTTTTGTAGTTGCACGGAATGCAAAGCCGACAATTGTGATCCCCCCTTTCTGCAGCAGTTATATCAAATTTTCAGTTGCTTCATTAAAAAACTCAATAATTCAAAAGTGTAATTGTTGCAAACAAGTTTAAATCTGCAGCACAACGTGGCAAGTTTTCTCAAACGGGGTTGGTTGTCACACGATTTGAGACTAGTTACGGAGCAGTTGTCACATCAATCCAATTCCAATTTGCGTTTCAATATTCAGTAAGATGTTCCCAAAGTTGAAATTCAAAAGAAAAGTTTAATACTTGTAACAACCAACCCCTGTTTCTTCCGCATTCCCACTCGACACGCATCTCGTCAACGGCCACAATTTCCCCGTTTCTCCAGCAAATTTTCAGTTGCTTTATCAAATCTGAACTACTATTATTAAACGTAATTCAAAAGTGTAATAGTTCCAACTAACATTTACATCTATTTCAGCTATGGAAGCCAGAAAACGAGATCCATAAATCAATTTAAACTTTCTTCCAAATGTTATTCATCATTTTAAGACTTTTAATCCACTTTCGGTTTCTCGCTTAACCACTTTACATAAATACTTATGCAAGACCTCACGAAACTGGGTGAGCTCGTAAAACACGACCCACCGTTTAATCTTTCTCTCTCTCTCTCTCTCTCCACCCGCACGATGTGTCTTTTTCTCTCTTACTCTCTCTCTCCAAATCTGCGTAACTTAATTGCTCAGAAAAAATGAACCGGAAATCTGGATCACTTTCTCGTATTCGAATTTGACATCAAACACACTTATCACTTTGTAAAAATCGATAATTTATGATCTACTACATAATTCATGTCGTCTTTAATACGTGCATGCATCTTTGTTTCTAAATCTGCATAATTTAATTGCTCCGGGGAAAAAAAGTGTAACTGAAATCTGGATCACTTTCTCGTACACGTTACTCATTTAAAAACGATTTTATAAACATCTGTAAATTATGATCTCATCCATAATTGATTTCCTTTTTAATGCACGCAATTACTTAACTGTACAGTTCGCAGACTTGTTTCTAAATACCAATATGAAACTCCGTTTCTATCTCTGATTAAGTAGCTTTAAATTTCGATTTTGTAATCATTATTGTATAATATTATCATATATTTGTACATGAAATAAGATTGAAAGACCTATAGTCTATAATTAGTCTATAGTCTTAATTTTACTATTATTAAGATTGAAAATTGAATTCTGCAACAGAGATGTATACAAACGGGGTTGGTTGTCACATGTCTTCCTGGTGATCAATTCTTCCTGGTGTTTTGCTCAGAGTTGCTTCAAGATATAGCATTTATTGAAACTCAAACAGTTTAATACTTGTGACAACTTGCCTCTGTTTCTCTTGGTAATACTTGACATATCTCGTCCGGTCAAAGATCACACAAGTCGAAGAGTGGTTGGATATTCCAATGAAACGTCAACATTGTTTTAGTTTGAAATATTACTCAATAAATTCAACATAAATGACAGATAACCTATGTACGTCACTTTTGACATTGACAGTTTGGTTTGACGTAACCCGACGCGACGAACCGTTGAACGTTCCAATGAAACGTCAACATTGCTTTGGCTCGAAATGTTTCTCATCGAATGCTTCAAGTTCAACAGAAATGTCAGATCGCATAAAGTAAGTATATACGTCACTTTTGACATTGACAGTTTGGTTTGACGTGAACTTGACGTGACACGACATTGCTTTGGCTCGAATTGCTTCTCATAGAATGCTTCAAATTCAACACAAATGTCAGATAGCATAAGGTAAATATATACGTCACTTTTGACATTGACAGTTTGGTTTGACGTGAACTTGACGTGACCCGACATTGCTTTGGCTCGAATTGCTTCTCATATAATGCTTCAAATTCAACACAAATGTCAGATCGCATAAGGTAAATATATACGTCACTTCTGACATTGATAGTTTGGTTTGACGTGAACTTGCCGTGACTCGATATTGCTTTGGCTCGAATTGCTTCTCATAGAATGCTTCAAATTCAACACAAATGTAACATCTAATAAGGGAAATATTTACGCCACTTTTGACATTGACAGTTTTGTTTGACGTGAACTTGACGCGACGAACCCTTGAATATACAAACGAAACATCAACATTACTTTGGCTCGAATTGTTTCTCATCAAATGCTTCAAATTCAAATGTCAGATGTCATGCGGCAAATATACACGTCACTTTTGACATTGACAGATTGGTATGGCTTCCGCTCTCTCGATTGGCGCAATCATTAAGTGGAGCGCACATGCAAATCGCGTCTCGTTGAACGGAAATCGAACGAATCGAACGTCACACAAATGTTGTATAAAATCAAGATAAAATTCGTCGACATTCAATTAAAATGACATAAATAGTGGAACGAGAGACGCGTTAAATCGTAGTAATAGTATGCAAATCGCGTTATAATCGGTCCAATTTGGACGCGTGCGGCGAATTTAAATGGAAATCGCTGAATTCATTAGCACAACAAAAATTAATGTTATTCTAACGAAAATAAAGAAATAAAACTCAAATTTAAATCGAATTATACTAAACGAGAGTAGTGGAACATATTCCAAAGTTTCTAGTTTGGATTCGTGACAAATTCCAATCATTTCTAAACGAATCATTGCTCAACCGAAGACTGAAAAACGATCTCGTTTTGCGTAGTGTTGTCAATGAAAATGAGGTTTCAGTTTTGGAAATAAGTACGAATGTTGTTTTGGGCGGAAACGGAGAACGAGAACGACGGAATTTGGGTCGTCTGAAACTCGATTTCGTACGAAACGAAAGTGGTTCCCGACGTAATCTCGAGGACCAAGTGCAAAAGAAACCTTTCCTGATGCGTAATTCGTTTACAGAAAAGGAGAAAGAAAACTAAAACTAGATTCCGAAATACCACACTGCAGATCACACACGAACATTTCTAAACTAGATTGCTTGGAACAACGAGAAAATTGTAATCGAATGATACAATTATTAGTCAACAGGAGTATTTAGACTTAATGAGAAGAAAACGATTGATATTCAATTTAGGAAACTTACAAAAAGGCATCCTTAATTCAATTATCTTCAATGCAACTTTGAGAACTGGACACACTTTCTACATCTTTCAATAGAAAATAGCTCTAACTTGAGTAGTCAGGAAAGATATAAAATCATACAAGTTTACTTCCTGAAACATCAAGAAAGTTGACTGAAAATTGCTATTGCTAAATCAGCAATTTGGATTTTGCTATCAATGTAGTAAAACAGGACTTTGAAGTAAACTTCTTGGAAGAATCACAGGCGTTCGACAAAGTATGAATTACCCAGCAAATGAAGGAACATTCATTACAAAATAATGAACTGATCGTTAACAGGAAGATAATTGCAAGAAACCGTGTTCTTTGCGTTTCTTTATGTTGATTTTACTATTATGTTGATTTTCGTTAATAAATATATACTGTTTTGTATAGAAATTATTACGAAGAATGTACAAATTCTTCTTTTGAACGCCGACTTTTTTTTAGATCAGCTACTAAATTCTTGTTTCCTTTTACATTACATGTTTTTTTTTTTTGTTGCGCTCCGCAAAGTGCACTTAATTCGCTTTAATGGATTGGATCGGTGTCTCGTGCACACAATCGTGTTACCGAGTTATATCATACATACAACATTCGCTCTTTCCATCGTGAATCATGAAGCAGAAACGAGTTTGAAAATGGGTCGTTCAATGCATTATTGTGTGACAGATGTCAAAAGGAAGTCGCAATGAGATATCTGTCAAAGTATAATTAATATGGTCGTTAATCAACATTTAGTGTCTCAGTTGATGAAAATACCAATCGTATATTAATCTAATTGTCTTTTTGTTTTCTTCTTTGATAATTGAATTTCTTAGAATTCTTGTTGCAATAAGTGCTGTTCGTAGAAAACCAACTGTTTCAAAGATTGTCTAAATATCATCTAAATATTCATGGAAATTGTTTCAATTCTTGAATGAGAAGTATTAGGTGATTGTATTAGGTTTTTCTTATGATTATTGTTACTGTTATTAGAAAATCAACTGTTACAAAGAGCTCTTGATCAATTGTCTAAATATCACCTGCAAATTCATGTAAATTTATTCAATTCTTGAATGAGAAGTATTAGGTGATTGTATTAGGTTTTTCTTGCATAGATTGTTACTGTTATTAGAAAATCAACTGTTACAAAGAGCTCTTGATCAATTGTCTAAATATCACCTGCAAATTCATGGAAATTGTTTCAATTGTTGAATGCGAAGTATTAGGTGATTGTATTAGGTTTTTCTTGCATATATTGTTACTGTTATTAGACAATCAACTGTTACAAAGAGCTCTTGATCTATTGTCTAAATATTACTTGCAAATTCAGGGAAATTGTTTCAATTCTTGAATGAGAAGTATTAGGTGATTGTATTAGGTTTTTCTTGTGATTATTGTTACTGTTATTAGAAAATCAACTGTTACAAAGAGCTCTTGATCAAATGTCTAAATATCACGTGCAAATTCATGTAAATTGTTTCAATTCTTGAATGCGAAGTATTAAGTGGTCAATTAAAAACTACATGTATTCGTAACGACTACATCTGTCGAAACTTTGTGTAATTGCATGGAAAATCTGGCGTTAATTTATAGATTTTTTTTTTCGTTTCGTTTGTTCGATTGTTTCTCTGGTTTTTTTTTTGTGTTTCGTTTTCTGAAAATCGGTGCCGGCAGTTCCGTTCCTGAACTGCTGTTGTTTCTCGGCGCCGTCTTTTGTTTTTCTCTTGTTGCACCTTCGGGTGTGAATTTCGTAATCGAAAATGACGGTGTGCTGTGCGTGTGTTTGTTGTTTCGTGCTATGCTATGCTGTGTGGTGTGTTGTGTTTCAATAGCCGACCGGATTTTTATCAAAGCGAAATGGCCTTGTCGGCGGCTCATTCACTTTCGCTATTATATTCTAATTTCAACTCGTCGGCATATAAAGATACAACAACAGCAGCAGCAGCAGCAGCGGTGGTAGCAACAACAACAGTCCAAGACTCTTTTCACGGAGGACTGGGTTTCCAGAGTCCCTTCTAAATTGCACAACCGGAACTTCTAAAAATCCGAAAATAGTGCAACGGCTAGTAGGAAATTCGAACAATGTAATTAATACTTGTGTCTTTTACAATCTATTTCATGAGAAAACGTTCAGTAAACGGTTGATAAATTGTTGTCGGATGAAGCATTTTTCCCTTAGTTGCTTTGTTGACTGTTGAATCTCAATGGTTATTCCAATAAATTAGTCGGCAAATTGTTAAAGTATTACCAAGAATACTAAATCTTTCTAGACTAGTTTGGGTTAGGTTGCTGTGTTAATACTTGTGTCTTTTACAATCTATTTCAAGAGAAAACGTTTAGTAAACGGTTGATAAATTGTTGTCGGATGAAGCGATTTTCCCTTAGTTGCTTTGTTGACTGTTGACTCTTAATGGTTATTTCAGTAAATTAGTCGGAAAATTGTTAAAGTATTACCAAGAATACTATATACTAAATCTTTCTAGACTAGTTTGGGTTAGGTTGCTGTGTTAATACTTGTGTCTTTTACAATCTATTTCATGAGAAAACGTTCAGTAAACGGTTGACAAATTGTTGTCGGATGAAGCGATTTCCCCTTAGTTGCTTTCTTGATTGTTGAATATCATTAGTAATTCTAGTAAGTCGGCAAATTCTTAAAATATTAAGCGTTCAATCAAACTGGCAAACGTCATCTGTCAAATTTGACATTTTGATATCTGTCAAATTTGACATTTTGATATCCGTCAAATTTGACATTTTGATATCTGTGAAAGTTGTCATATTGATATTTGGCAAATTCTTAAAATATTCAAGCGTTCAATCTTCTAGCCTATTTTCATGATAAACAACAATTCCACTAGACGAATTCCGATTCCCAGTGTTACAATCCATCACTTTTTACGTCTTAATTTGAAATTATGAGATGAGTTTTCATCAGAAACATGATTACAATTAAAAGAATTTCACTTTGCAGTTCTCATCATAGATTTCACACTTCAGCGTCCCGAAGGAAGTGTTTTACCGCATTGTCCCAAACCTTGACACAAACTACCATCTAAAAAGGTGCGAATATGTTCAAAATCTATATCCACATTACATAAACCACATTGATCGATTGCTACGTCACGATTGTACGTTGCAGTGAAACGATCTGAATTGTGTCCAGCGGATATATATATGTAAACTTGAACTGGATTTCGACACACCGCACATAAATATGTCTTTCTCTTTCCGCCGGCAGCAATTAATCAAACGGAGAGAGACAAGGTGACGCAAGTTTTCACCGGTCGAATTTTTCGGGACCGTTTCGCAATGACCCCCCACATTCGAACACCGCCGCCCGAGATTGAACGGTCCGACGAGTGAATGACCCAGCAGGAATCTAAGTGGAAGGTCGGGTCGGTCCTTCGCTCCGTTCGTTCCATGGCCAAATTCATCATTTGATTATAAATCAACTCTTTCGTTGGAAGGCTCACCTCAATTAACGCTATGCTTCAAATTGTGTGAAGTTACTAACC
Source organism: Nicrophorus orbicollis (assembly GCA_018845635.1). Lineage (NCBI taxonomy): Eukaryota > Metazoa > Arthropoda > Insecta > Coleoptera > Silphidae > Nicrophorus > Nicrophorus orbicollis. The sequence goes on along the minus strand of JAFMTC010000010.1, from coordinate 66,759 downwards.
ATTGTTTTTCTGAACAAATTTTTGCATGGATCTCATTGGAAATGAGCCTTTTCCACATTTTCAAACAGCTTCTCTTGATAGGTTTTTTAAGTTAGATAGAGGCACAAAGTCTAAATTTACAAATTCCACTGAAGAGATGAAATTACAGCCGCTCGTAAAATGACTTTCACTCGATTTTATTAACTTGTTCGTGCATATTTAGAGGTGTTCCAGCAGCGTGGAGAGGAGTTCCATCGCGGAATTTTTCTCGGGAAACTGACATTTCCTCGTGGGCGATCGACGGGCGTCGCTCATGCATATTCATTCAGTTGATCAACATTTCTCATTCTGCAAATTGATTGAAATTAACGAAGGTAGGTAAACCGGATTGAGAGCGCAATCTGATGAGATGACGTTATTGTTCCTCTGTGGGAAAATTGATCCATCTATTATATTAGTTTAGTTCGAAAACTTAATTGCATAGTTTCTGTCCAATATGTCCAAACAACTTTTTATTGTTTGTTGTTGTTGTTGTTGTTCTTTGCAAATTCCCAGTTCGATCAGTATGCTAATGCGTTGCATATGGGTGTTTCGCAACGACCCATGCAGGCAGAGCGAAGATAAAGCACTCGTGGGAATGAAGAACGCATTTTCTTCAGTTTCATCCGATTGTTGAGCAACTCTGCTCGTTTGATTGGACGTTGCTCTTTTAATTGGCGATCGTCGATCAACGCGAGGCCTCCTTTTGCCTTCAATTATCAACTTATTTCGTTCACTGAAAAGGGATCGTTCAAAATCTGTTTCAAACACAGAATTGAAATGGAAATTTAGACGTTGTTGCTGTATCTTACAACAAAAATCTGTTAGCAGAAGATG
>JAFMTC010000010.1:48170-58212 GCA_018845635.1 Nicrophorus orbicollis | reverse complement strand
CCTGTTCAGCGTCGAGACGCAGCACACGATCGGGTACGGCAACCGGACGCCGACGGAGGCCTGCCCCGAGACCATCTTCTTCCTGTGCCTGCAGTCCATCACCGGCGTCATGATTCAGGCCTTCATGGTGGGCATCGTCTTCGCCAAGCTGTCGCGCCCCAAGAAGCGCACGCAGACGCTGCTCTTCTCCAGGCACGCGGTCATCTGCCAGCGGGACGGGACGCTCTGTCTGATGTTCAGGGTCGGCGACATGCGGAAGTCGCACATCATCGAGGCGCACGTCCGGGCGCAACTCATCAGGCACAAAGTCACCAAGGAGGGCGAAAGTCTGCCCTTCTATCAAACCGAACTCAAGGTGTGCATTCGCACATTTGCCCGATGCGGAATTATTAATTCGTTTCTTTCGCGGCAGGTTGGAGGTGACGGTGAGGAAGACAAGATCTTCTTCATATGGCCCACCACGATAGTGCACAAGATCGACAGGACTTCACCGCTTTATCAGTTAACCGCCACGGATCTTCTCAGGGAACGCTTCGAAATCGTTGTCATACTAGGTAAATTTGACTCTTTACATTTTTGCTTATATCTCGGAAACTATTAGCGACAGATTAATAATTAAGCACTCTAATTAAAGACAAATGTTCAATATTTAAAACGTGTGCTTTGGTATTGTTGTATCTTTTAACGTTTGGCTGCAATTCGCTGTCAAAGTTGAAGAAACGAAAAATTAACGTGCGAAAAAGCAGCGTCTTCACGTTTATGCGATTTTCTCGAAAACTATAATAGATAAAATGGATCCAAAATATGTATATGAAACTAGGATAGTTGAGGAATGTAACGCATATTCATTTATTTCTGTGGCTAGAGCCGTTTGGCTGTAATTCGCTGTCAAATTTGAAGAAACGAAAAATTAACCGTTGGAAAAGCAGCGTCTTCACGTTTATGCGATTTTCTCGAAAACTATAATAGATATAAAAGATGCATATGAAACTAGGATAGTTAAGGAATGTAACGCATATTCATTTATTCCTGTGTCTTGAGCGGTTTGGCTACAATTCGCTGTCAAAGTTGAAGAAACGAAAAATTAACGTGCGAAAAATAGCAGCGTCTTCACGTTTTAGCGATTTTCTCGAAAACTATAATAGATAGAGTGGATATAAGAGATGCATATGAAACTAGGATAGTTGAGGAATGTAACGCATTTTCATTTATTTCTGTGGCTAGAGCCGTTTTGCTACAATTCGCTGTCAAAGTTGAATACAATTATTGATTGGTTTTCTTTTGTCAGAGGGTGTGATCGAGTCGACGGGGATGACGACGCAAGCCAGATCCAGTTACCTCCCGTCCGAGATCCTCTGGGGCCACCGCTTCCAGACGCTCGTCTCCTTCAAATCGCTGAACGGCGAATACGAGGTGGACTACGCCCTCTTCAACAACACGGTGGAAGTCGATACGCCCCTGTCCAGCGCCAAGCAGCTCGACGAGTTCGGCATCGTCGGTGAGTGCGATTCCACCAATACCGTTGTCACGCGTTGTTTCGCCAATAACGAAGAACATCCGGTTGTCGTGGCCCAATCCGTCGGAACGAAAGACGAAAAAAAGGGGGACGATCCTTTCTGCAGCGTTTTTTGATCGGTTCGCATTTTGCGACGTTTCTTTCGTTTGCAGACTTTAGACACCGCCTCGAACCGTCGCAGCAGCAGCAGCAGCCGCCTCCAGCTTCCAACGTGCAGATAAATGTGGAAGTTTAAATTGAACGAGAAGAGAGAAAACAACAAATTATTACCTCCCCAGCCTCCCTCTCAATTTAAACTTCCAGAAAAACCACAACGAGAAGTACTTATCGTTCTTTCTATCTCTATTTGCGTTTTCGGCGCTTTCTCTCTCTCACGCGTCTGTAACACTTCTTTCTTTGGCAGTGGCTTCTTCTACTAAAACCGACTAACTCATTCATTGGACCTCGATTCACCGGGTGGCTATACTAAAACAAGAAAACACTTTCGCCAATCATCATCATCATCATCATCTTATTTCCGGTTCATCTCTTCAATTTTAACTGTGTTTCTCTCGCAGAGCAACAGATGTCGTACGACTTTTCGAGCAGGTCGCCGTCGAGCAACACCCTGTGCAGCATGGACTCGATGTCGATCGACCTGAGCCTCGCCGACGGCGGCCTCCACATGCACCAGCACCACCTCCACGGCCACGGCAACCATCACCAGCCGCATCACAACCACAACCATTTCCAGATCGGAAATCAGCGCTGCTGCTCCTCGTCCGCCAACACCGACTCCTCCACCGGCTCGGTGCCGCTCTCCACGGCCGTCCTCCTGAGTCGCAGCGGGGGCCTCTCCATCGGCCGTCGCATGTCCGCCCCGCACAACCACACAACGGTGGCCGTTTAAAACAAAACAACAACAAAGAATCAAAACAAAAACAAACGCAACAACAAACTCGATTTGCGAGACAATTGTCCGTCGGATCAGTACAATTTGATTCCGATTCAATGTATTCCTACGCCCCCCTTTATATACAAATGATGCAACACGAGTTGCATAGAACGTATCGTTATTTTTTTATATTTATTCTTTTTTAATATACTTATATATTATTCCGCGTGCGTCCTTTTGTCTCAATATCTCTATATTCACAACATTCTTCCTTCGTTCTCCTCCTCATCCATTTTTAGCGGATGCGCCAGGCGCCAATTACATTTCATTCAACCCATATGCAACTTAAATTACATCAACCATACTTATGGATGTCGGGAATTCGATGCAGTCGGGCTAACGGATGTCGGGCGTTCAATACAGTCGGGCGAATGAGCGTCGGGCAAATGATTGACGAGAAGTCCAATGTCGGGCCTTTGAACGGGTCCCTTAATTGTATAATAGAAACGACTATTGTATGGTTGCATAGAGTTCATTAAGGTTTGATCTGTAATTTAGTAATAATTAGAACAAAAAAAAAACACTACTCGTTTTCATATTGTATGCAACTCGAATTACATAACAAGATCTAATTCCTAAACAAACATTTGAATACGCAAAATAATTAATTGAATGATTGGTTTAACGATATTTGAAATAAATGACAAAGTTCTGAAACTTTCCTCTTGATTGTGGATGCGCCTGGTACTTTACTTTGGTAAAAAAAAGTTACTGTATTATTTAACTCTATGCAACCAAAGATGTCCCAATTGCATAATTACACTTTTTCAACAAAAAACAAAATATAAAACAGCAACAAATCGTTTCAAACTATATGCAACTTTTAAAACTTGTTGCTTAACTCTATGCAACCAATTGAATAAACACATTGCATAATAGTTGTAAAGGGCTCTGACCAAATGTTGAGTAAGAGGGGGGTAAACGGATGAAGAATAGAAAGCGGGGCCTATCGATCCTTTTGGCTTTAATGAGTTTTTAGCAGTTTAAATTGTTTCAAACTGTATGCAACTGCTACTACATGGATGCATAAAGTTCGTTAGCGTTCATTCGCTAATTTAGTTTGAACGTTCAATTCACTACCAGCATTAAGTAACAGCCGGTATTAAGTAATTAAGCGATCAAAAGGCGTAATGGCAGTAAGATTGAAATCTGCGGTGAATTGCTCGAAATTGGCGTCCATGCAAATGGCAATTGTCGTCCTTCTGCCGCGTTTCCGGTTCGAAATGGGCCGGAAGCGACAACGACCCACACTATCCGTCCTCTCCGTGGCTCAATTGAAACGAGATCCCCTTCCTCCGTCGCACCCCACCTTCGCCGGTCGCGCAACATTTGCTCTCTCTCTCTCTCTCTCTATCATCCGAAGAATAAAACATTAATGATGAAATAACACAATAAGTGCTGGTGTGTCGGTGCACACCAGCACACATATTTTTATAATATGCCGTAACAATTTCGAAACGCGTCCATCGTCGCAACCGCCGTGCATAACAATGATACACGCGTCGTCGTCGAGCGAAGATCGCTGCTGTCACAAAGCGAACAAAACAGTTGTTGTCACGTTGTTGTTGTTGTTGTTACCTTGTTAACGTCAATCGCTTTGGAGACGAAACAACAAACCAAAGAAAGCACCATCGATTAGGGGTAAGGGGCAGATACGTTACAAGCAGCTGAAAGAGCGAGACGGTAATTTAGATTGTTGTTGTTGTTGTTGTCGCATCGTATTTCATTTGAACTACTTCTACGAAATGTACACTTGTGTTTGCTCGAATCGTTTCGGTCAATTAAACAAGAGCAACAGGTGTCGGACTCCTTCTCTCAATCTTCCTCCTCCTCTTTATCGTCTACATCCAGTTACGTAATCGCGGAATTATGTAATTACGCACGTCGATGTAGGAGGTAGGTGAGAGCGGGGAGGGAGATTCCGAGCAATCGGTGTTGTTTCACGTCAAACAACAAACAACAAAGTCATGGCAACGCAACGCCGTTATCTCCCCGGTAACCATAGCTACTGACATGCATCTCTCCTCTGTGCAGGTGCGGCGGACGCCGCTGTGATGGCCACGTCTTCTTCGTTCTTCGTCGCGGGAAACGCGGACCCGGAGGACCTCTCCGACGCCGGCGTCCTCATCGATTCGCCGCTCATCCTGCAGCCGTCGACCTCCCTGCCGGCGATCGTCGCCTCGACGCCGAATCTGCACCGCGTCGCGACGGCCAGCAGCTCGCTGACACACTTCAAGGACTCCAGGTGAGACAAAGATGAATGAGTTATTCTAAAATTGAATTCTGAGTCTGATTACTTAAGTCGGAATGTTGATTACCTCCGTCCGAGACTTCCGAAATTCCACATTGGTTTCCATTGAAATCGATCACTATTCCCAATCATTAGTAAGGTTAATTATAAAATACATTTAACAATTGTTTATCGAATTGCTGAAGCAAAGTTGTAAATCAAACTTCAGTTGTTTTCAGGACTCACTTCGCTCGCCCATCAACGTTACAAGAATGTTGTCATTTATAGTGATTATCAAGTTTTGTTTCATCTTCGAAGTAGACTTTGATTTTCTTGTTAAATTCAAGATTTACCGCACTCTACTTATGTTAAGTATTGCGATTGTGACGCAACGAGCGCAGCGCCTCGTTCGGGTAATTAAGCAGTCAATAGTGCTTATCTTATCATTAAAAAACAAGCGTTCAGTATAAACAAGCGCGCTGTTCGACGTGATGAGGTTAATCACTTTTTGTCGTTCACTACTGCATCTAGCCTACTACACCTTCTCTCCTCTCTTCTAACACGAATTCCTCGCTCAACGCAGGGTAATTAATACCTCAAGTGCATCCCAGTCGTTGCTGGATCGGAGTGGCCGTGGCTTCGCGTCGCTAAGCTCTCTTCATCTGTTTGTTTATGTCGTTAGCACGACATGTGAGAAGGCAGCCCTCCATCTCTCTCCCGCCTCCTCGTTTCCGAATCCCTTTGTCTCTCTCTCTCTCTCCCATCTCTAATTTCCCTCCCTTCGCGTCGCGTCCGTCGTTCCCATTCCGACACCTCTAATTATTATGAAGGAACGACCGAATTATCGGCTCGTAATAAGAATTTAGAGTCGTCAGTCGCGTCGCGCCATCCGCCGATATAACTTCTTCAGAACGTTTTCTCTTCTCTTACGAAAAACCCTTGAAAGAAAGAAGCGATGGAATCTCCGCCGAGCGACAGGAAGTTCCTCATCATCGACAATCACACGCCGAAGATCCTCAATTCCGACGAGATCACGCCGGGCGTTTACTATCCCAAGTCTCCGACGCCCTCCAGGTAAAATACGTTTGAAAATGATATACGAACCTGATTGCTCTCTATCTCTCTGTTTAAAAGCACTGATCATCTCTCTCTGGTATTCACGGAACGACGACCCGAAATTTCTTCACTCTAACTGTCACTTTGTTCACCAATTTCGATTGTTTGGATTGCTTTGTTTTTCGTGATTCCAATGGGATTGGTTGGGAAGGAAGTAACGCAATCGGCATTGGTCCAGTGTTCCGGGCTGCCATTGATGTTCCCATTGGTTGTCTCCATTGGCAACCGTCAGCCACTCGAAATTGTTGCTTCATTTCAGACCCGCATTGGTTCCGTTTTGAAACTGTAGAAACTTGCATACAATTCAACGTTTTCTTCATAATTCTGAGCACTAATCATCACTTTTGTTACTGTCACCGCTGTCATTCCCCAAAAACGACACATTTCGATTGTTCGGATTGCTTTGTTTTTCGCGATTTGTTGGGAAGTGAATCGATCCTGATTGGTCCAATCGTTTCGTGCTGCCATTGATGTTTCCAGGTTGTTCCCATTGGCAACCGTCAGCCACTCAAAATGATTGCTTTTTTTTGTTATTTCAATTCGCCAATTATGAAATTGGTTTCGTTTTCAAAATGAAGAAACTTCTATTAGAATTCACGTTTTTTTTTTCTACAATAATTCTACTTTACTCATATCCGAATTTGAGTACTAATAACTGTCATCGCTGTCATTCATACAAACGTCATATTTCGATTGCTTTGTTTTTCGCGATTTGATTTGCATTTGTTGGCAATTGCATCAATTGGTCCATTTCTTTTGTTTTGCCATTGGTTATTCCCATGGGCAACCACTCAAAATTACTGTTTTTTGGTTCTTGTTGTTGATTCATTTCACACATCACAATTAGTTGTATTTTCATAATAAAGAAAGAAATTACGAGGCGAGTCCTGAAAACAACTGAAGCGAAGATGTCAATCAAACTTCTGCTGTTTTCAGCAGTTCAAAAGATCTGTCAAGAGACCAATCATCGCTATCATTCGTTTGTTCTTTCATTAATTGTCATAAAATGACGTATTTCAATTTATTATTTCTCATTATTTTCGATAGTTTCTGCTAATTTTCAATAGTTTCTTCCATTTAGTAACTTGTACTTTCGAATTTTACGAAAAACGTACAAAACTCAATCGGTGTCAAACAGCTGATTTTGACAACTGTAATTGGTTATGACATTGACAATTCTTCAGTGTTCATTGATTGTCATCTGGTTGTTGATTTCTTTGATTTTCTATGAAGCACGTGCAAATTGTCGTATTATGTTTATCGTTTTATTAATAGTCCGTATTTTCAGTTTTGCGTCTATTTGTACTTGTTTGTGTGTAAAAATATGCTTGAAACGCGTTAATTGGCGTTCGGATGAATGGTGTTTTTCGCGCCGCCTTTGTCCGCCCGTTTATCGACCGATTGTAGAAGAACTCGAGCGCGTCACCCCATTGTCCGGTCCGACAATGCCCTGTTTACAGCACGCTTTTCGAGGTGTCGAAATTAGCGGACGAATCCATTTAACAGTTCGACGTAATTTCGTAACTTGCAAAACAGTTTCATTTTTCCATCCGAACTTAGTTTTTGTTTTCTTTGATATATTTTATTAACAATATTGTTCCGGTGATTATAGAACAAGTTTGACTTTCTATCCAAATTTAAACAATTTATGGTAGTCAACCAGTTCTACCCTTAAATTCGGGCTTGTTGAGACGCCATTTTGGATGCGCCCATATTGTATTTCAATTTGCACTTTATTGTATCTCTTTCAAGAACAATTGAAGTGAGAATGTTGGTGATACTTCAATTGTTTTCAAGGCTCAGGGCTGCTTAGATGTTTCATTGATGTTTCGTTGTTTTCTCTTTCAGAAATCGGTTCAGACCTGGCGCCGCCCGCAAAATCCGGAGACGCGCCATCCTCAAGAACGGCGACTGCAACATCCTGCAGTCGCGCATCTCGAAGCACCGGCTGCGGTTCCTGCAGGACATCTTCACGACTCTCGTCGACACGCAATGGCGTTGGACGTTGATCGCGTTCGCGCTGAGCTTCCTGCTCTCTTGGTTGGGCTTCGCGGTGATCTGGTGGCTGATAATGTTCACCCACGGCGATCTCGAGGACATCCACCTTCCGGACAAGCAGGAGGAGACCGGCTGGCAGCCGTGCGTCTCCGCCATCCACGACTTCACCTCGTGCTTCCTCTTCAGCATCGAAACGCAGCACACGATCGGCTACGGCGTGCGCACCACCTCCGAGGAGTGTCCCGAAGCCATCTTCGTCATGTGCATGCAGAGTATCGTGGGTACGATTGTCGTGGTTTCTCTGCGTGCGTTCCGTTGTTCTTATCGTTCTTGTCGTTTCAGGCGTGATGATTCAGGCCTTCATGGTGGGCATCGTCTTCGCGAAGATGACGAGACCCAAGCACCGCACGCAGACGCTGCTGTTCTCGAGGAACGCGGTCATCTGCCAGCGGGACGGCTTCCTCAGCCTGATGTTCAGGGTCGGCGACATGAGGAAGTCGCACATCATCGGGGCGAGTATAAGGGCGCAGCTGATTAGGGCCCGCACCACGAAGGAGGGCGAAGTCATGGGGCAGTACCAGACGGAGCTGGCGGTGAGCGCGGACGGATGCGACGGCGATCTGTTCTTCATCTGGCCGATGACCATAGTGCACAAGATCGACGAGGAGTCGCCGCTGTTCACGCTGTCCGCCGCCGACATGCTGCAGGACAGGTTCGAGATCGTCGTCATCCTCGAGGGGACGATCGAGAGCACCGGGCAGACGACGCAGGCCAGGTCCAGCTACGTCGCCGCCGAGGTGCTCTGGGGTCACAGGTTCGAGCCCGTGGTCAGCTACAACAAGGAGAGGCAAGGCTACGAGGTGAAGTACTCCAAGTTCGACAACACCATCCAGGTGGACACGCCTCTCTGCTCCGGCTCGGAGCTCGCCGAATTCTACCGCCTCCAGGACCCAATCGGTGAGTACGATCACCCGATCACCCCCCATTCATGTTACATGTTCTTCATCCGTGTTCTATGTCCAGATCAAAGTGAGCGCATTTCCTACCACCGAATGAACAGCAACATGCCGACCAACGATTCCGCTTGACGCACGCAACCAAACGTGCAACCTATCGTTACGACTCATCGTGAGAATCTCAGCGAACAAACTCCATACTATTTATAGCTTATGTATTACGTCTAAACATTATACACTTATAAATAATTCTCCTCGTAACGCATCGCATTCCACCACACGTTACTTTTTTTAGGCATGGTCTACCTCTACTCCAACGAGATGACTATGATCCTGAACGGCATGACGACATCCCCGTCGGCAAATGCGTTCGGCCCCAGGAAGCCAAGCTCCGTGCAAATAGCCGAACTGGACGACACCAATTGTTAACGACAAATACACGCAACACACCTCACCCACGTCCCGTATCCTTCTTACATATCCAGTTGCCTAAAGTTGGCAAATATATTCAAATTAAGAAAACGCTTATTTCGAATGAAAAACATCATTTATTTAAATTCAATCAAAGGGAGGGAAAGACCTTAGTTTCAATACCCTTTGCAATAACAACTTGAAGAAAAATGTAAACTGAATTCCATTGCTGCAAAGGGCTATAGATTTTAGGGTCCTTCTGCCCTACATTCAATAATAATATGTTTAAAAACCACATAAATTCTCTATCGATAATCCAATTATTTATACAAACTCTGAACCCTAAACTGTCATAATTGCATACAAACAAAAACAACACGTAACGATTACTTGCAGAATTCGTAAATCGTTCTATGCTATGCAACACACTCAACGTCAAATATAATTTTTGAAGAGAAAAAAATCAAGTTTCATTTTAATACATTCTTTTCTAAAAAGCAAACAAGTTAATGAAAAAGGAAAGGAAGAAAAATCTTAGTAATAGGGGATAAATCCGTCGTGGACATAATATAATTATATTTTAAATAGTTTTTTTGTTGTTGTTTGTATCAATATTAATATGATTTTTGTTGTTGTTTAAACATTAGTTTATAGACTTGGATCTTCCAAACAACAATCTTCACTGGACAACGAAAATTAATGGGAAAACATCCTGCGACGCGTCGATTCGCGCACTATCACCGCCTGCCTTCTCCTTCTGCTTCCTCAAGACTTGCACCGTCTTTCGGGAAAGAATGTGACGTGTGTTGGTTAAGAAGTTGAGATGAGGAGGATAACAAGTATATATATATATAATGTATGCGTGAGTGTCGTGTGTGTTG
>JAFMTC010000010.1:20837-44027 GCA_018845635.1 Nicrophorus orbicollis | reverse complement strand
CGCGTTTTATCGTCCAATTAGAACGTTAAATAACCGTCGCTTCTGCAACATTCCACCGCTCGGTGGCGCCACCAGTCTCATCCTCTGGAGTTGGCAGCGCTCGGCAAGCAACGCCATTTTAAAACGCGTCGCCGGGGCAGAAGCGTCCTTTCTAGTTTTGTAGTTTATTATCATTCGCAAAGATGAGTTCAGAAGACGAGAGTAAATCCGACGCGGAGGTGAACAGCGAAAACGAGGCGGAATCCGGTCACGAAGAGGAGCCCCAAGAGGAATCCACAGCCACCTGGCAGGATCTGGTATGTTGAACCACGTGCGAACTTAACCTCAACCCGTAAACAATGCCCGGTTCTATTTTCCATCCGTTTATTTTATCAGAGCACGCTTTTCCTTAAATGATGTATAACAAGAGAAACATGAGTTAAAAACAAAGATGATTATGTATCTTAGTTTCGTCACTACCACTGATTTATTATTGGATTCACGCAACCGGTCTCACACTTTTATTTTGAACAATTCACTAATTGATTGTTTTGTTGATGTAGGGTTTGGTTGATACATTGTGCAAAGCCTGCGAGGAATTGAAATGGAAAACGCCTTCGAAGATCCAGAGGGAGGCGATCCCTTTGGCGCTGGAGGGAAAAGACATCATCGGTTTGGCGGAGACGGGCTCAGGAAAAACGGCGGCTTTCGCCCTACCCATTCTGCAAGCCCTATTGGAATGTCCACAGAGATACTTCGCTTTGGTCTTGACGCCCACGAGAGAATTGGCTTTCCAGATCTCCGAACAATTCGAAGCTCTCGGTGAGTTATATCAATTTAATTGTAATTACCATCATCACATATTGCTGCAAATGATGTATAAACTAAGTTACTTTGATTGTATAATGATATAATACTAAAGTTTCGTCACTACCGCTGATTCGTCTCTGAAATGCACAAACGATGCGATTATCAAATAGCTATTTTAATATTGTTGTCTTATTCCGTGCAGGATCTGCGATTGGAGTTAAATGCGCCGTTATAGTAGGCGGCATGGATATGATGTCTCAAGCGATTGTACTGGCGAAGAAGCCGCACATTATAATTGCGACCCCGGGACGTCTCATCGATCATTTGGAGAACACCAAGGGCTTCAATTTGAGATCTCTGAAATTCTTGGTGAGTTGCAGCGACAATGCTTAATATATATATACTGATTGGAAATTATCAATGATGCATAACACAGGAAATGATTTTATTATGATTATAATGAAAGTTTCGTCACTACCACTGAGATTTCATAATTAATTGAATTCATTAATTTGCTTTAGTTCGTATGTTATAATAGTTTGTTTCTGTTAATAGGTTATGGATGAGGCTGATAGAATCTTGAATATGGACTTTGAAGTGGAAGTGGACAAATGCTTGAAAGTTATTCCAAGGGATAGAAGGACGTTCCTGTTTTCGGCGACGATGACGAAGAAGGTGAACAAACTGCAGAGGGCTTGTCTCAAGGAGCCGGTCAGGGTGGAGGTGTCCACCAAGTACCAAACTGTGGAGAAGCTGCTGCAGTACTACATCTTCATTCCGGTCAAGTTTAAGGTACGTTTTTTTGTTTTGGGTTGCGTCCAAGGTTATTAATTAATCGTTATTGTAGGACGTGTACCTGGTGCACTTGCTGAACGAGATGGCGGGCAACAGTTTCATCATCTTCTGCGCTACCTGCAACAACACCATCCGCTCTGCGCTGATGCTGCGTAACCTGGGCTTCACGGCCGTCCCGCTGCACGGGCAGATGTCTCAGAACAAGAGGTTGGCCGCGCTGACCAAATTCAAGGCGAAGAACCGCTCGATCCTGATCTGCACGGACGTGGCGAGCAGAGGCCTGGATATCCCGCACGTGGACGTCGTCATCAACTTCGACATTCCCACGCACAGCAAGGACTACATCCACAGGGTGGGTCGCACCGCCAGAGCCGGAAGATCCGGCAAGGCGATCACCTTCGTCACGCAGTACGACGTGGAGCTGTACCAGAGGATCGAGGAGCTGATCGGCAAGAAGCTGCCGCTGTACAAGACGGAGGAGGACGAGGTGATGGTGCTGCAGGAGAGGGTCGCCGAATCCAACAGGTTGGCTCGAGTCGACTTGAAGGATATCGTCGAGAAGAAGGGCGTGAATAAGCGCAAGGGTATCGACGATGAACAGGACGACATGGAGATGTCGTCCGGCGTTCGGAAGCGATTGAAGGGAAAAGGCGGCGGAAGTGGCGGAGGAAAGAAGAAAGGTGGAGGAAATAAGAGAAGGTAAATTAGTTTATTGCATAGTAAATAAACTCGGCTGTGAATAGTGCATTCGATTATCACATCAAATGCACTTGTTTTTTTATTAAAAAAAAAAAAGGAAAAAAACACTACAAAAATATACAAATAAACACATAATACATAATTTTAAAAGCAAATTTTTACCTCACATTCTATGCATTTGTCCTTAATCCTCTCTTGAAATGCCAATATACAAGAGGTGAAAATTTCACTTTTTATTTAACATTTAACACACACATTAACACAATACTCTTCATGCAAAACTAATACAACTTTAAGAAATATTAAAAGATGATTCGTAATCGAAAGTTATAATAAACTATCATAAATCCAAGATTAATTAAACATTTCCAATTTGGAAAGTTTACAACAACTATTAACTTTTGTATTATAATGATCTTTTGTATAACTGCGATCGATCGGCAGGTGTCGCGACTTCCTTTGATGTCTGTTCTTCTCCCATTGGTTATGAGCATCCAATTGAATCGGTGAGAAGATGTCTTATTTCGTGGTTTCTCGTGGCAACCACCGAAAAGATCAACTTAACTATTCGCTCCGTCACTCTCTGACTCACAGGTGGATGCTCCGGTAAGATGCGTGCTAATAAAATTGAACTCGTTACGCGTTGAAATTTGCGGTACCAACTGTAACATTCACACCCACCCCCACATTCACTGTATAAATGTGTGTATTATTTAAAAAAAAGAACACAAGAAATTGAACATAAAGTCTGCACTTGTGCCCTTTTGGCCATTCAAATCTAAGAAAAGAACATCAATTAATAAATACAAAATAATATTCAAATTTCTTGCACAAACTCTCGACATTAACGAACAAAAACAAACGCAATGTCACGAAAACTTGTTTCATAACAACATTTCCTATTGGGTTCGAATTCATCCAATACCAACTTTATTTTTGAATATGTTACATCTTGAAATGTAGTTCACTTACACCTTACGGTTGGTATCGTCAAATTAGAAGTAATTGTGCAAGAGACTTCATCGGTAGCGTTTTTCTACGTACAACTTATCCCGAGGGGGGGATCCGTCAAAGTGCGTTCTTTTTTGTTGTCTCTCTTTCTCCTCTCTGCGGTCTTCATCTCTATTACCTTTCGCGAATGTTCTTGGATCCGTGAAGAGAGTGGCCCGTCGTCGTGCGCGCGCTTCGAATTCCCCCGTGTCGATGTGTGTGTATTAATTTTTTGGTTCCGTGAGTTTTACGTGGATTCTTTTGGCCTGCCGTTCGCGATGGCCGGCACGGACTAGACGGGAAGACGAAGAAGTGAGAGCTGTGAAGAGGAATTCGTGGTGAAGAAGAGGCGCGCCGCTCGAGAAGAAGGGTACAGTGGTCGGTGTGCGTGAGCGAGTGCGTTGTTCTTCATTCTTCTGGTCTTGGTGACCGTCGGGCAGAAGACACCGAGAAGAAGGAAGAGGAAGGTCGACGACGACAGGTGACTCTCGGTCGGTGGATGTGGATGATGATGCAGTGGTGTCATAATTAACGGTCGAACAACGCGAATATTATTATGTGCGTTCAAGTGAACTAAAACTAAATCTATTAAAAGTGCTGCGCGGTCGCACGGAGGAATCATCAGCTATATTATTTTTATTATTTACACGCATAATAATTGTGTGTCTCTTTCTCGCTTTCGTTTCGACTCGTATTTTTTGTGTGCGTTTTTTGTTTTTGGTGCTCTTGATCATCTGTCGTCGCGTTAGCATATTTCGCAACAGCAGTGTTTCCGAGGTGTACTTAATCATTATTATCATCATCATCAACGTCGCCGAGTGTCGTCGCCCCTTTTCCTCCCCTATTTCGGTGACACGTCCAAGATCTTCGGCGCTTATGAGGTAACAATTGCGATGGTCTGCTAAATCAATCCACAAGGTGTTTGCATCGTAATCCCGAAGAGAAGCTGTTATTGTCACTGGCACATAATTGATATTCTTTGTCTGACAACTTGTCAAACGCAAACATGCTGTGGGGGTGGCGGCGTGTCCAGGTGAATCCTTCCTTCCTCCCTCCTCCACCTTTCTATTTCGATGGATTCACACATAAACACTCATCATAATTGTTTAAATTTAATTATGATCCAATGTGATTCTTCATCTCTTTTTCGCACACACACAGTACTATAAATACTCCTTCTCACTTTGCCTCTCTCACCTTGCATCAGTGTCCAATCCTATTTTTACTGTCGAATGTTTAAACAACATCTTGCGATTATGTGAACCGTTGTCACATTGTAAACCTCAATTTGGTGAGCTCGGGTCATCTGTCCAATTATATTCATTTAAATGCATTGTTTTGAGGTTAAGATTAATCAATACATAAATTGTCAATTGAGTGTTGTTGTTGTTGGTGGCTTTGAAACGTTGAGATTAATTGATGCCTGCAAATGAGATATCGGTGAGGTTCGACTTCCAATAAGATGTGCAAGTGATGAAAGGATGTTTGCGTTGTTGAGACTTACTTCAAATCTATCATCAATTGAATGTTTGTGTTGTGCAGTTAATATTATTGATTGTAAATTGTGTGAAACATGAATTTCTTTCTAAAACTCGAGACTCGTGGATAAATTCTTTGGTGATTGTTTATAAAGAAAGATATAATTCTATTGCTGCAAACATGGGTCTTTCTGCCCCAATTAATTTATAATATATTGTTATTAATAGCGCAGCTTTGTATCTGGGCACCTTTTAGGGTTGTAGTAAAAGAAATTGTATTTGACAAACATCGAAATTGGATTAATGCATGATTGAATTGAATGTTTACTCTTCAAAATTGATGTTGCGATTCATATGATTTGTTATTGTAAATTTGTCGATGAATTTCCTTTTTTAAGAGTGGAAAATTAAACACAGAATTGAATGGACGAAGGCACAATGTATTTCTTTTGTTTATCAATTGTGAATGGAATAGTTTCTGTTACAAGAAAACTATTTATATGCGTTTCGTAGTGTATGGAATTGTTATAAAATTGAGATTTGTTTCAGTTCTGATGGCGTCAAAAGATGATTTTGAGGTGCGGGTCCTGATCGCGAAAGGGAAGCGAGCGGCGGCTGCATACGTCCATGCAGATTGCGCCAACAACGCGGCCCCGAGACACCTGAACGAGGTGCTCGACAACCTGCTGAACCCGTCGAAGGCGATCAACGAATGGGAGACGATAGATTGGTGCCGGTGGCTGATCGCCGGCGGTCGCACGCCCGACGAATTCGCAAGCACAGGTAAATAGGCTTATTACGATATGATGATGGTGATGATTGATGATGAAATGACACTACTTCAGTGAGGACGTTCGACAATGCGACGACGTGCGGCCTGGTGTGGACGCCGAACTTCGTTGCGTACAGATGCAGGACCTGCGGGATATCGCCGTGCATGTCGCTGTGCACGGAATGCTTCAAGAAGGGCAACCACCACCGGCACGACTTCAACATGTTCCTGAGCCAGGCGGGCGGCGCCTGCGACTGCGGCGACACCTCGGTGATGAAGGAGACCGGCTTCTGCGATAGGCACGGACCGAACAAGTCCGTGAACACCGTGAAGGCTCCTTCCGATCTGATGTGCGTCGCCCAGGCGATGATGCCGCGGATCATCATGAGGCTGGTGCTGCATCTGCGCGAGAACAGCGTCTACGGCAACCGGGACGCGTACAAATGGGCGATCAACAACGCCGACCCCTTCATCACGATGCTGCTCGACTTCAACAACATGGGCGGCCTGATGCGCAGGGTGATGACGTCCGCGCTCACCAATCCGCAGATGTACCGGGTGCTGAACGAGCTGCCCGACCCGGTGCCGGAGACGGATAACGCCCAGCACCTGGCCAACTCGAAGAAGATCTACCAGGAGGCGCTCAAGGCTCTGCCGAATCCGGTGCCCATCGACGAATACAAAGACTGCCCCTCCCTGCAGGAGAACCTCGTCCACAAGACCTTCCTCGAGGAGCTCGTTTTCTGGACCGTAAAATTTGAGTTTCCTCAGAAAGTTGTCTGTCTTTTGCTCAATATGCTTCCCGACGCCGATTACAAGGTCCGTTCCCCGAACATTTACCCTCCCCCTGAGCTGCGTGCTTATTGCTTATTTTGTTTGCAGGAAGCGTTGACGCGTGCCTTCGTCCTGCACTACAGTCGCATCTCGATGATGCTGGAGCGATCCGCCGATCCGGACACGCTGAGCAATCGGGTCGTCCACGTCAGCGTTCAGCTCTTCTCGAACGAGGGCCTCGCTCTGCGGATGACCGAGCAGCTAAACCTGCTGCACGTCATGGTCGTAAGCCTCAAGTACATGATGAGCAAAATCCTGATTCAGAACACGCTGCACGGTAATTTAATCGATTCGACTCGCTAATTGCTTTATGCATGTGCATTACCTTCCCCTTGAAACTCATTCCTTACTTCAATCGGCAGATCCCGACAAGAATTTCCATTACGTCGTCGACTGCGCTAGACCAGTTATGAAGGAGCACTGCTATTGGCCCCTGGTCTCCGACTTGAACAACGTCCTGTCCCATAGACCCGTCGCCCTCAGATTCATGGCCGACGATTCGCTGCTCGAGATGTGGTTCACCTTTCTCTCCATGTTTCAAGGTAGTACAAACCAAATGCGGTGCGACGTTTCTCTAGAATAACTCTGGCGTTTCTTTGCAAGGGATGAACGTCAACCAGAGAGAGTTGAATCAGCACGTGGAATTCGAGCCAACCACCTATTACGCAGCATTCAGCGCTGAATTGGAGGCGAGCGCGTACCCTATGTGGGCGCTGGTTTCACACCTCGTCGATGCCAGCACCTCATCCCTCACCAGAAGGGTGCTGACTTCCTGCTTGGCCGCTCTGCAAGAGTGGCTCGATGCCATCAATTATACGAATCCTGCAGTGGTGAGTCTTCACTCTCTTCACCGACTTCAATTACAATAACACTGAGATGACATTTGCAGAGCGACAGCTTCCAAGTGTCCTTCCATCTGCCGCTGCATCGTTATCTGGCCGTGTTCCTGTGCCAGGCCGTCGCCAAACAGTCGATCTCACTGAACGAGGTTCTACCATCTCCCGAGACGCTGCACCTGCTGATGATGCATCCACTACGAGTGCAGGTCAGTCACAATTTTTGCGCAAATGACAACAAGAGCTTCAACTTAAATATTTATTCGCTAAACGCTAATCTTAACATGGTAATATAACACGTTGGAGAACATTTAAAGTTTGAAAAAATACTGAATCACTCTCGATCCAGTTCCAATTTGAGATCGGTCCTCGCGTTCTCGATGTACTGTATCGGATCGAGTGAGATGATCTTGGGTGCGACGAAACCTCCGAAGTGCTCCTGACCCTTGTGGTAGAGGCCAACCCCGACCAACGGGGCGGGTTCCAGACTCTTCACCGGTTGCGCATCGAAGAAGGGCACCGTCGTCTGCGCCGCGTCCCTCTCCAAACCGGTCGCTTCGAATTCAAAGTACATGTTGTTCGTGGAATCGGGAATCGACCTGCGGAGCGCACGTATCGGGATATCCCTGTTCTGCAAGTCCAACTTCTTCCTGCGAAGTAAAGTAAACTCGTCAAAATCTCGATTCACGTAGCAAACTAACATGCAAACTCTATCGATAATCGACAATATTATACTCACAAAGGGGCCGGTCTAAATAGTCCATGCCTGACGTGTATATAAATGCAGATTGAAATGAACAGTCTGAAGTAATCGAACATCTTCAATATCGTGATCTCGTTGTGCTTACCTACTGTGGATGGGCGTCAATTCGGTGTTGTCGTTGGACATCCAATGGCTTAGATGGGCCTGCATCTTTCCGGTGCGGTAATCGAATGGAGTGACGCGAATCTCGAGGTTGAGGTGCGATCCGATCAGCTTGTATTTGACGCCAGTGATGACGTGGTTGTCAGGTGCTTTTAGAACGTCCAAATCCATGGCCCGTTTGGTCCAAGTCAGAGTGTGGTAATCCTCGTCAGTGAACACGCTCTTATCCGTTATCTTGTAATTGTCGACCGGTATCCAAGAGACGCTTCCGTTGTCCACCTTCCCGTTGGCCTGCAGCCGACCCTCCTGGATCTGCAGGTGCACGACGCGGTTCCTCTTCGTGAATTTCAATCCCGTCAGCACCCTGCAATTATAGAAATCCTTTATTCTCGGAACGTTTCCTTGCTTCACGCATACATTTGTTCGTCGGCGCGCGTAACCGATTCCCTCAAATTGACGAAACGATCGGAATTGATGCTCTGCTCGTCGCAGTAGCACAGGCAGTAGGAGCAATGCCAGAACAGGTACCTCCACCAGCTGTCCACTTTCGTGGTTCCCGCTCGACAAGCCTGCTTCCTTCCGAAGACGTTTCCATTCTCGTACTCGATGTACTCGTATCGCCTGTTCGTGTTTCTCATCTGCAAACAACATTTGTATTCATCATCTATCAAATCATTCTAATTGAACTTGTTCAACCAACCGCCGGGCAAATCCACATGTCCGAGTCTATGAACCTGCAATTGATGATCTCGCCGTTGCATCGCCTCTGCTGCTTGCAGTACAGATTCTTGAAGCACGAATGGCTTTTGGTGTACTTGTAAGCGGCGCAGTTTTCCCAGCAGTTGCCGTCCGGATTGAGGTCGACCTCGTTCTGCACGTAACCCTGCAGCAACTCGGTGATCTCGATGTAGTTTTCGTCTGCAAATTTCATTCTGTTGGCTCGACAATTATCTTTTATAATAATAATAATACCATCACCCACTTTTTATGAACTTCTGCGGATCGCACTTCCAGTACTCGTTCGAAGCCAGTCTTGCCGCATCGAGCATCGCCGCCTGATTTCTGAGCGCGTTCAATTTGAAATCGTTCTCGGCTTGCATGGCCTTTGCCCTGGTGTTCTCTGAAAACAACAATCACACTCTCTACATTCATTCAAATCTCCGACATTCTTCGTTCCTACCGTTGTTCAAGATTTTCAAAAGCAAATAAGAGTATTGTATCATCATGTATCCTTTCAATTGGGTCATCGCCACGTTGTTGTATAAATGCAGCAGCACCGTCCTCGGCGAATCAGCCTGACTGCAGAAGTTCACTCCGTCCATGCCCTGCAACAATACGATTACATTTCCCCATCAACTTGCTGCTAAGTGACAAGAAGTCAAAAAATACCGTCAATATTTTCCGATAGAGTCTATCCTCGACGATGTACGTGTTGAGGCGTTCGCAGCTGACCACTATCGAGAGATTGTGATTGCTGAGCACGCTCTCCACCAAGTCGATCCAGGCCCTCTTCGGCGAAGGGATTCGGCCCGCCGCCGTCTGCTGCTTCTGGAACCTCTCGAAGCTCAAGTAGAGAGAGTAGATGGAGCGCAACTCTCCGTAAGCGTTCGCCCATTGCCAGTTGTCCACGGAGGAGACGCCGTGGGTGATGTCGTAGGGGAATGCCTCACGCAGACGTTTCCCGAACGTTTCGAACTCCTCGATCAGTGCTACCTCCGCATTCTTGTTGATCTCGTTGTTGTCGTGGTCGTACCTTTCCCAGAGTTTGCGCGACAACTCTTGGAATTCGATGCGGAATAGATCCGCTTCGAGGTACTCGTCATTTGCTGCGTCGACGATTGTCCAGCTCGTGCCCATCACGAGCATCATCAACGCACAAAACGCACCCTTCTTCGTCACCATTGTTGAACATCAACAATATTTGCGCGACTGCTTCGATGTATCTACAAACGGAAACTTAATTATAGCACGATTTAATTTGGTTAACAGCCAAAGGTCTGACGAAATTGCGCGAAAGAAAAGAGCGTGTGTGTTGGTCAACAATTCGATTCGATTCGACGACCTTAAGCAACTCGAAACCAACGGTACACGACGTGACTCATGCGAATTCCGCAAAATATCGATCTCTTTTGTTTCTCGCATATCTGTCTTATTATTAGCAAGCAGGTGTTTTGCGTTTCTTTGTTGTTGTTGTTAACTTGATTACTCATCATTCAATTAGACAATAACAAGAATTGTCATCTGAGCTGTCTTTCGGAACTGTGCTGTGCTATTATTCATACATGTCTCGGGCACAGGGTACCATTTTGTGCCGGGCTTATTAACCATTACCCATCTGATGCCTCTCAATGCTGACGTATCAAGAAGCACACTTGTGTTTATACACACACTACTTATGGAAACATTCTAATTTATTAAACAGTGCAGATATAGTTCAATGTATTTGCTTGGTGCTAATTGATGGAACAACAATTTTGTGCTCGATTTCACATACCGTTGCTGCAATTATTCACTGTTAATCCTATGAATCTGCTTTCTCCTTTGCACAGTTTGAATCCAAAATATATGTATATTTTTTATTATCTTTGCCACCGGATATAAAATGTCAGATGGTGATTTTGACAGTTCAGTGGTTTAATTAGGTGGTTGTTGGTGGAGGGGGGGCATCAGCCGAAGACATGCAACCAACCAACCCGACGTGCAACTGCAACCCAACAACCATCGTTGGTCATCAACGAAATTAGTCTTGTGCAAACGCTGATAACGCAAAATCTTATTTATACTTTTAAACATAATTAATTTAATTATCAAAAAATCAACATTTTGATAATAAATCATGCGCATATAATCTGTTTTCATGATATTTAAGCAACGTTGTGCGTATTAAAAACTGATAGAGAGCTAATGTATCGCAATGTATAGAGTTTTACTACTTGCTTTAGTCCTTTTGGTTGGTCCTTTTCCTCCGATTCGTGTTCACGTTGCCTTTGCACTTGTTTTTGAAAACATTCGGATCTGAACTTTATCGTTGTTTGCGACGACCATTTATTGTCATTTCCCCTTCGACTGCAATTTCTTTTATTAACGATTATACATTTTATTTATTCGCTTGTTCCGTTGACGAAACGCATGCGTTACATTTGTTACTTAATAGATGTTTATTGCTATTTATCACTTTTTATCTGAATGCGGGCGAACTTTGTTTTACGAAGGAAGTGGTCGTATGTAGCGTTTCTTGGTAATTAGCTTTTCCGCTTTGTTTCAAGTAAAATGAATCACTGGTCGATAAAGAAAGGAACAAATAAGTTTTCGATTGAGCTTTATTATTAATATATCTATGTTTTACTTAGTATTAATTAGTATAGTATATTTGGCATCGAATCGAGATTCTAAGACTATGATTTCTATATGACCGCTCTTACTGGGACAAGGGCACGATCATGTCTTCGGAAAACTGATCGAGATACTTGTAGTAATCCAGGGTCATAAGTTTGAGTGTTAGGAAACCTCCGTACTTGCCGACAGCTTTGTACATGAGGCCGACGCCATCGATGGGTGAAACCATCGACGAAATGGGTTGGGCGTCGAAGAAGGGCACCGTCGTCTGCGCCACGTCCTCGGAGACGCTGGTGTGCGTGAACTCCAGATACTGGCCGGGCGTCGAGCGCGGCTCCGACTTCGTGCTCAGTATAGGAATATCCTTGTCCGATGTGCTGATCTTGCTCCTTGTAGTGTTCAGATTCTCGTGCCATTCGCTCTTTGCAGCGAATAGTTCTCCGCTTTCGATGTCGAAGGGTGTCGTCCTGATGGCCAAGTTCAGATGCGCTCCGATCAGTTGAAATTGAACGCCTGCATGCATCAACAACATCATCACATCATATGCTCATCAATGTAATCGTTATTACCTGTAACCAAATGATTCATAGGGGCGTGCAAGTCGTCCAAATTGATGGCCCTCTTCTTCCAAGTCAGAGTGTGGTAGTCCTTCCCGTCTTGGATGTTGGGGTCGGTGATCTTGAACTCTTGCACCGGCACCCATTTAAGCGAAAAAGGTTCGATCTTTCCGCTCTCGATCAGCTTGCCCTGCTGCACCTGCAGATGGACGATGCGGTTCCGCTTGACGAACCTCAAACCGGTGACGACCCTGGGAACAAATCGATAATAAGGAGGTGATGGACTTTCGATGGGAAAATACTATCCAACATGTTGTTGTCGATGTCCGAGACGACCTTCTGTAGGTCGACGAAGCGATCCGACTTGGGACTCGTCTCATCGCAGTAGCACATGCAGTAGGAGCAATGCCAGAACAGGTACCTCCACCAGCTGTCGACCTTCGTCGTCTGGCACGGTCTCTTCTTGCCCAGCACCTTTCCGTTCTCGTACAGTATGTAGTCGTACCGTCTGTTGGGTGTTCTCTAGACCAAAACATACGAAAGAGATCAAAGATTGATGGTTGCAAAGTGATTGCTGCCGTACCGACGGGCAGACCCAAGAGTCTGAATCGATGAATTCGCAATTGATGATGTCACCGTTGCAACGCCGCTGCTGGCCGCAGTATTGATTCATGTAGCAACGCCTCGACTTTGTGAACTTGTAGTCCGCACAAGTTTTGAAGCATTCACCGCTTTCGCTCAAGTCCACCTCGTTCATAATGAAACCCTGGATGAGTTCGGTGATTTCGATGTAGTCCTCTGCAAATATTCATTATTTCGATCATCGATCACCGAATGTACGTGGTGGGGTGTGTGTATGGTTACCTTTGAGGAAGGTATTCGGATCGCATTTCCAAAATTCGCGTGACGCATTCGGCGCGTACATCATGAGCTTATCCAGCGTTTCCGATGATCTTCTCTTCATGTTCGACAGCACGATTTCCGATTCCTTTGTGAAGTTCCCTTAAACGACAACAGAAACACACACCATTCGCATTCACGTCAAGATGCGATCACGACTTACCAATGTTGTACATTTTGAGCAGCATGTACGAGAATTGGACCGTGGTGTAGCCCTTCAGTTCTATCAAAGCGATCGCCTCGAACATGTTGAGCAGTTGCCTCTGTGCGGACTTTCCCAATTTGCATATCATCATCTTATCCTGTTCCTGAGTTCCTCCTCTCAATTATTATACAATTCTGTATGAATCTTCTATGTCAAGTTACCAATAGCTTGTTGTGCAATTTGAAGATGGACTCGGCGCCGGCTTGCTCCGACTCTTCCGGAACGACGACCGACGAATGTATACGCTCGATGATGTTCTTCACGGAGTCAGATGAATGCGAGATGACAGACTTGGCAAAGTCCTCGAGCGTGAAGCGCTCCAGCTCTTTCTGGTTGTTCAGATAGTTCTGCATGGTGCGGTGCGCGATGTTCACCCGGCTAAAGTACTCGATGATGTTGTCCAATTTCCTGTCGTATCTGATTTTGTCCTGCATGTTGTACATCATCGTCGAGATGGACTGTCTTCCGATGTCCTCGATGTGTATAGACACTTTCTCGATCTTCTCGTTAATCAGCTTCATGCTGTTGACGACCTTGTGGTGCCACTTGGACTCTAGCGGGAACGGCACCTCGCTGATGCGGAAGTGCTCATCCACCAGATTCCAAGTCTTTGCGAGCGAGATTATCACGGTCTTGCCGATGTTGAACACGTCCAGCAGTTCGGAGATGCTGAAGGCCTGCGCTTCCTGCTGATTATTCGCCGCGATTGAAAAACACACCGCCATGAGCAGCGTCAGTGTGCGAGCGTCCATTTTGTGTTGTCTTGTAAATTATTTCTTGAAGATCAAGACCATCCATTTACCATGACTTTCTCTCAAAGACTGACGAATTGATTGCACTGGGAGCATACTAAACACATTCCCACTCCTGCAGCTGCTTGCTGACTCCGCATCCGGATCACAAAGACCACGCGTTGTCCGCCCTCCTCTCCCTCTCTCACTGCTTCTCTCTCCCTACTTCCCTCCCCCACCTGCTTCTCTTTCTGTTTCATGGCATCTATCAACTGATTAGTCATCGGTCGAAATCATCGACTTTTACAAAATTCCTTTAATTACCTATTCAAATGAACATTACACATTTAACTGTTGTACACCTTATTATTGTTTGGAATATAGTAGAAATATATGCGTGTAAAGAGAGACAGAGAGAGAGAGAGAGATTTTACTCTCCGTCCGCCCACGCAATTTTTATGAAATCGTTCGGGGCAAAACCCGAGAGTGTTGTATGCTTTTATTGTTCTCGCAATGTTGATATGTATTTATAATTAGCTTTTGCAGCGATAATTGTGGTTACAGTCTTGTTTCCCTTTTTCCATTTGCTCTCTTTAGGTAGCCTTTTACGAAATATTGAATGGGCTATGGGTGCGGAACGGACTGCAGATAAAGGGACAGGCGATGACCTACATCCAGTCTAATTTCTGCAACTCCATGGTGGACGCTGATCTGTACCTGCTGCAGATCTGCTCCACCCGAATCCCAGCCGAGAACTTCCTCAACATCGTCATCGAGAAGTTCCACGTGATGGAGTGGATGAGCGTCGCACCTAACCAGGCCCCGCAGAACTCGGACCTGGAGGGCGAGCACGACACGCCGATGCTCGAGAGCTTCCTCACCTTCCTGACGACGCTCGTCAGCGTGCGCACCAACCTGGGGCTCCTCGAGACGGACGTCAATCGGCTGGAGATGATCACGCTGCTCTGCATGGGCGACAAGACGCACTCGCAGCTGATGGAGCTGATGCCCGAACGGTGCGGTACCTCGCAGAGTCGCGACTTTGAGGCACTCCTTGCCGAGGTCGCCGACTACCGTGCGCCCGCCCTCGAAGCCACCGGCAACATGCAGCAGGGCATGTACGTGCCCAAGTCGCAGATCTGGAAACAGGAGTACGACCCCATCCACGTCCTGCTGCGCGCCGTCCACAGACGAGACTTTCAGACGAGCATGGATCGATACACAGATGAGTAAGTGCAATTTTGGTAATGCCAATTTGGTAGCAACAATTGAAACACGATGTTTGTCTATTATTTTCGCACAGTGCGCGGCATGCGTTAAAACAGAAGTCGACAGTCAGCAGCCTGTGGCCTCCCTTCAGGGAGCCATCCAAGTGCGGCACCGCATACGAAGATCCCAGGATGATATTGCGGTCGCGCGTCTTCCACACGGTCGCCCTCATCGTCCTCTACAAGGCCATGCAGAATCACGTCTCCGAGCATGTTCTGGCTCTGATCGTCTTCCTCCTAGAGCAGGCGATTCAAATCAACGAATCAGAGGCTAAGAATGAGGTGCGTATCGGACCGTTCGCGACAATTGCACCTGTATCTAACATGAGTCGCTTCTTCCTAAGGCATCGAGCATGTGCACCAGCGGATCCCAACCGCACCGTCCACCCAACGACATGGATCTGACCAATTGGTTCGCGACGGATAGTCTTTCCGAGAACCTGCGCACCGTCATCGGCCGCGTTATCCTCACGCCGGAACCGGAAGTGTCGCCAATCACGTACAGCTCCGATAGCAGTAATTCAATAAACATCCTGCTATTGTGCGTCGTAATCTCATCGTCAAAACGTGTCCTTTGTTGCAGGTGATCTGGAATGGGAAAACTCCGAGAGCGACATCCTCATGCTGGAGGAGGGCACCTGGAACAATCCCGGACCGAGCACCCAGCCCAGCAACATCATGATGCTGGTGCCGACGGTGCCCAGGAATCTGCCCATGACCACGATGGCTCCAATGCGTGCCATCCAACCCGCTGAGACCACCCCCACTACCGTTGCTACCGCCGCAATTGCCGCTCCTGTAGCGACGTCGGCGCCGGAGGGTGGCGAAAATGCTCTCGCGGTCGCCCTTTCCTCCAACGTTAGCGACATGAGCTCAAGTACAAGTAAATACAATCTGTGATCCACTGTTCCGATCCACGCTTTCACACATGCCCATGTCTAAATTTGCAGATTCTTCGAGCAGCAGTTCGCATCCTGCACTGCCCGCGCCACTTCCGCTGCCGCTCCAGCATCGCGCCATCCTCGAGGCAACGAACAGCGAGATTCTTGCTGAAATGACGGCAATCGCCGGCCAACTCTCTGCCTCGTCCTCGCTGGCCGTGAGGCCATCCACTTCCTCTTCTCTTGTACCTTCGCGACGCAAGGGTCGCGGCAGTCCCTACTATTGCCGCAGACAGGGAAGCGTCGAGGGAGGTGGATCCTCCTCGAACAATTCTCCTACCGTCAAGATCAACGAGAGCGTCGTGTCTCTTCTGCTGAAACTGCACTCGCAGCTTGCCGGCGTCCCTGACAGCTACAACGTCGAGGAGGCTGCGGACCGTCGGAATCCGGTCGCGTTCGGCGACGGCACCTTCTACGTGGCCCGTCTGCTCGATCGCATCGCCGGCATGGATCAGCATTGCAGGGATAACATACAGGAGACAAAGAACCGGCTCTGGCCGAAGCAGGAGGAGGAGCAGATTCAGCGCGAGAACAAGGAGCGCGAGGAGCGAAGGCGACGCGCCAAGGAGAGGCAGCGTCAGCTAATGCAGGAGTTTGCCAACCAGCAGAAGCAATTCATGGAGAGCGCCATGGAAACGGAAACGGAAAATAGCAGTAATTAACTAAGCCCCTTTCTAGGAAGTTGGTTGGTTCCTGCAATCACGTATCTCCTCGTACTTTCGTTTTCAGAAATGGATTGGAGTCCAACGAGCGCCGAAGCCTCGGAGCCCATGAATCAAGAGTACGATTGCGTCATATGCAATCAGAGCTCGCCGAGCACCGAGGAGAGGCCAATGGGTTTGGTGGTTCTAGTGCAAGCAACCAGCGTTATGGGACATAGACGAAGAGCACCGCATCCAGAACGGTCCACCCTGCCCACCTGCGAAGAGGAGAAGGAATCTCTGAGGACGGACGACACGCTTCTCTCCGATTTTGATAGGCGTTGCGAGGAGCTGAACAGATACTTCGACCCCGAGTCCTGGCTTCTGTCCATCAACATCGGCTGGGAAGGCGGTGTTCACGTGCAGACCTGCGGTCACCACTTGCATCTCCACTGCCTCAAATCGTACCTATACTCGCTCCGATCGCAGCAGCGGCAACAGAATTTGGCTCCCGATAAGTAAGCTCTGATTCAATACTTTAAGTGCTGATGCGATTCCATCTCTTTGTCTACGTGTTGCAGGGGCGAATATCACTGTCCGTTGTGCAGACAGCTCGCCAACTCTGTGCTGCCGCTCTCGCCGCAATTGGGCGAATGTTCGCAGGTGGTGCGATCGCGCCCCTCCAGCATGGCCGACGTCCTCAACGAACTCAGCGATTTCCTGCGGGAAAACGAACAAACACTGGTGCGTGGCCGCGTGCGTCCACTTCCCACCTCGAACAACTAGTAATTTTCTGTTTCCTCCCCCCCCATTAGAGTACATCGAATTTGTCTGAAGCCATGGGAAAAGCAATGGAGGACATGACGAGCAGCACGCAGCTCAAGGCAATGTTCAAACCGACGGATAAACCGTCCCACCAAAGTCTGTTCCTCTTCGTGACCTCGATTGCGCGCACCAATCTGGAGGTGGAGCTGGTGCAACGCGGCGGCTCGTTGGTCTCGCTTACCGCCGAACCGCCCAATCCATTACTTCCTAAACGAGACTGCATTGGTGAGTCGAGACTCATTCGTATCATCATCGTCGATGGACTAAACTAATCCATCCTTCCCTTTTCAGTTCCTCTTCTGCACGTGTTGGCCGTGCACGCTCGAGTTCTGGCCCTGTGGCCGGCATCGATGACGTTCCAACAGCTGTGCAGGGTATCGATGGTCAACGCCCTTGCCCCTATCGAGAAGGAGGTTCCTCTGCTGATACGAGATCCGATCGCCTTGCTTCTGCATTTCGTCCTCCTGCTGCCATTGCACCTGGATCAAAGTATGTTCAATCGTATTCGTCGTGATTTATATATTTATTGTCGTTCTCTTTGTTCAGCCTATTTTACAACGGTCGTGAAAATGGTTTACAATCTGGTGTATTATCAAGTCGTCTCGCAAATATCGTGCGGATTGACTGCGGCAGAGAGGGCGAAGGCTTGCGAAGGCGCTTCCACCGGCCACATCGACTCTCTCGCAGCCGCTCTGGCGCTCATCAACCAATCCCTTGGAGAGTCGGAATTGTACATGGAGGACGACGGTGCTGGATGCAGCTCGACGCAGGTCAACGTGGTGGCCCTCGAGCAGCAAGTGCAGAAGCTGTGTCTGCCCTTCCTGCGGATCGCCGCCCTGCTCAGACATCACATCTACAACCAGCCGCTGCCGGACATCCGGGCCCCGCAGTCCGAGTTCGTGCGGCTCGTCTACTACCTGGAGCTGGTCACGGAGAGCATGGACTGGGGTTGCTTCAATTCAGCGGTCGCACTGAACTGGCCCCTAGACACCGACGCCCACGTGCACCGCTCCACGCCGAGCACGTGGTGTCTGCAGCTGGCCAGCTACGCCCAGAGGTACCACATTGCCGCCAAGAGCTTCCTGGTGAACCAGCACATCACCTGGCAGCCGCCGAGACTCCTCGAGTTGCCTCGCGAATACGAGAAGATCTTCACGTACTATCACGAGAGGCCGTGCAGTCAGTGCCACTCGGTGCCGCAGGAGACGAGCATCTGCTTGTTGTGCGGCACCATAGTGTGCCTGAAGCAGACCTGCTGCAAGCAGCAGAACGTCTGCGAGGCCGTAGCCCACTCGTTGGAGTGCGGCGCCGGCACCGGCGTCTTCCTCGTAGTCACCTCCACGTACATCATCGTGATACGCGGCCGCCGGGCCTGCCTATGGGGTTCCCTCTATCTGGACGACTTCGAGGAGGAAGACAGGGATTTAAAGTAAGTCCCACACCACGCACAAACATTCCAGGCAATTACATGTTTTGATGATTTCTGTGATTTCCTGACTCATGTATTTTATTTCAATTGATTCCGCTAATGTCTGTTTTTATTTGCAGACGTGGTAAACCGTTGTATTTAAGCAAGGACAGGTACCAGCTGTTGGAGCAGCAATGGCTCGCCCATCGTTTCGATCACACGAAGAAAACGTGGGTTTGGCATCGGGACGGTCTCTAGACGCAACGACTGTCGATGGATGATTGGATGGATGGACGATCGAGCAATCAGCAACAACAGCAACCATCCACCGACGCATGAAACGCGCAGCTGCTGCAGCCAACTAGGAGCTCTTAAGAAGCGTTCATTCGTTGTATATTTATGAAAAAAACAAACAATATTATAAAATATGAACAGAGAGGTACATATAACTATATATATATATAGAAAAAGAGAGAGAGAGATAATAAATACGAAGACGACTCGAGAGGAAGGAGACAGAGTGAAAGACACGTTTTGTTTGATGCAAAGGTTTGATTCTCCGTGTACACGACGACGATTAAAGTTTGGTTTCCTCTGTTATTTTGCTTGTGTTGAAACTCGCGCGCGCATTCGACTCTATTGCGGCTTGTCGTCTCTCTCCACTTCAATAATAAATAGAAGAAGAGTGCGCAACATTTATTTATCCATCGCTTCTGCTGTTTAAAAAACGAACTATTATTCCGCCCTTTGCGCGCCGATAACTCTAATCTAGTCCAATGGAACGGCAGACAACATCAAACACATCCGCCCAACCACCCACCCACACCCCCATCCCCACTCACTACAACATCATGCATGTTGCAACATGTTCTTCTTCACTTTAAATACTACTACCTTATCAATCATATGCACACACACACACACACATTTGTAAACATAGACTAAATCTATATGCAGAATAAGTTTCTATTAATAAGAGTACTATTTTGTAATGTTTGAAGAACCATGACAACAACAAGAAGACTGCGCGCGTGCATTTCTTTCTTTCCTGGATACATTTTATTATACACACTTGCTTTCTATATTTATACCTGGTGTATAGACAAAGAAAGATGAAGGCAAATGGATAACTAACAATAACAGGTACATCTGATGCGGATAAATTCTGTGATTACTATTTGCAGAGTTTGGAAGAAAATAAATGTGTAAACATGTGAATGTGTGTGTGTGTTGCAACGTGTGCTTGATTCTTTTTCTCTAGCCATTATTATTGTTGTTGTTAGTAAATCGCAGTAAATATGTATATGAAGAGAAGACAGAGAAAGCAGAGAGAGAGAGAGAGCGTGTGAAGCATATGCGCGCGTTTTATTACTAATATTATTATTATTATAATGTGATTAGTGTTTAATTATTATTGATTATTTGATTGATGAGACTATAGATTTATTGGCAATATTTGACGGGTATTTTTATTTTAATATTTTCTTTGTGTTTAATTATTGTGTTTCGAATAATCTTAGGAGGAGACGAGTGGTAAAAGGAGGAGGAGGACGATGCAAAAGAGAGAGAGAGAGAAAAGGGGGAAAGGGTTTCAAAACAAAAAGATTGAATAATCCACATAATCATCATATCATTTATTATTATATATATATATATGCTTTTATTTGTTTATTTGATGTGATATTAAGTGTGTGAAGGATGTGGGCGATAGCAGCGGGAGGCGGCGAGGAAGAGGCGGAGTTGTGCTGCGGGAGGAGGCGGAGTTCCGATTCTGTTGTTTTTGGGTTCGCGTGAGCCACGCCCCCCCAATCTGTTGTCTTAACTTTTATTAATATTATTATTATTTAGATAAGGACTATTTTTATCTTCTGTTGAAAGAGTTGATCGATTTCATTTGTTTGTTTGTTTCGGTGGCTGGGGTGGATCGGAGCGGGGCGTGCCCGTGACGACGAACGGGGGCTGGGATCGGTTAGGCCCCGCCTCCTCGTCGCAGTTCCGTTCCTTTCCGCCGCCGGCGGAGAATAAATCGAGATGGAAATGTCATGAAAGATATGTGTCTTGTTTCTCTTTTCCCCCAAGTAATAACTAGGTTACTGCTTCTTGGTGTTGTTGCACATTGCGTCGAAGCTGCAGCTGTTCAGGCTCTCCTCGTAGAAGCCCTTCACCTTGGAGAGAGGGCAGAGGTCGGAGTCGGGGCAGCTCGGCAGTCGGACGACGTGCTCCTGGTGCAACGCGAGGAGCGACACTTCGTTGCCGCACTTGTACGAGACGAAGGCGAGGTTCGTGGCGAACGCGTCGATTCTGCTGCTCCTCCACAGCCGCTGCTCGTCGTAATTGTCGTGCTTGAGCGGCCTCTCGTCCTTGTACAGGCCCAGGTGCGAGAGCATCTTCAGGAGGGTGCCGGAATGCGTGAAGTAGAGGGTTGCCTTCGGGAAGGGGCTCGTCGAGTCGCCCAGATGAGCGAGCATGTCTCCGAAGGCCGGACAGGCCTGCTTGTAGGTGATGTCGTGTCCGTAGCCGTCGATCCAGTAGTACTTTAAGTCCTCTGCGTATTCGAACACCTTTGCAGATTCCACGTCGAAGGGGGCGCACCACGGCGACTTCTTCTTGCGGCTCCAGGCAGTCTCGAAGGCGCACGTCATGTACATGTAATAGGCATCGTCTGCAACCACAAACAGCATACAATATAAAAACGAATGCAGAAGGTAGATGAATATACTGACCAAAGCTCAACTTTTTATCCTGCACCCCCAGCTTCCTGGCGATTCGCGTCAACTCCTTCCTCACCATCGGACTAGCCTTGAACGTGGTGGCCTCCTTCATGGCGGTCAGATTGTGCTTCACCTCCTTCTTCCACTTATTGCACAACTTGTAAAACTACAACAACGAATTTACTCGGCCAGTCCTACTTAATCTGGAAACATTCACCCTCAGTATCGGATCTTGCTTGAGCGGTTCCGGAAAGTCGACGTCCTTCGCCGTCCTCTTTCCGAACAGTCCCTTGGCGAAATAGTAGGCGCTCGCCCTCGTCCTCTGCGTGCTCGTGAACTTGAACTGTAATAACAAGAATCCATTGCGAATCACCAGAACATTGCTGTTGCAAACCCGCTCACATTATAGGAAGTGTTGCTGTAAATGTGCGAGAAGATCTCTGGCAATCTTGCTTGCATCCTCTCTGCAATCTCGACCATCTCATTGGACCCCTCCGCAGTCAACTTCTTTGCATCCTCTGCATTAAAGTCCAACTTCCACTTGCGCAGGGATTCCCTGTCGCTCTTGAATATGCCATTCACATTGGAGAGTATGATCTCCCTCATCACCGGGAGCCTCGTCTGCATGGCGCTCACGTAGTCGTCGCTCGGGTACCTTGTCCCATGCCTGATGAGCATCCACACCTTCAACGGTTGACATCCTTACACACAACAACAACAATCATCAGTCATCCATCGATCACGATTAGCAGTCTTTTGTTTACGTACCAGGAAAACTCAGCCTGCTGTGATTTTGATTGCCGACGAATCTGTAAGGGGATTTCGTTGCCAGGTGATTTTCGAGCACGTCCTCGCAGCATCGCACCGTGCAGCAAATCGCCAGCAGCAGAAACGCGAATTTCAATGGAGCGCCGCCCATGATCATCATTCTCAACGATGAGCGCGAACGATTCATAAACAATCAACAAGTAGCAACAACAATGTAAACAACTGCCAGTTGGTTTCTTTAGATTGGTATCACGTGTCGCTTCTTATTCTTCAGAAACGCGTCGTCCATCTGTTTCCAGACAACAAAGCAATTAGCGAGTTACTAACGAAGCGCAATTGATGAGTTTTCTCAGTTATTTTGAACATTCGAAACTTGCTGCGGATGCAGACACGGTGAGAAACGAACAAATTTCATTATTTACGCAGCATAATTTTGAAATGTAATAATTTCGTGTTGATTATGATCAATACGAATTCTTTTTGAAATCATCAACTGGTTACTTTTCGTCTCGTTCCGTTGGACGACCTGCGACGAGCTGGTTTTTCAATTCTATTTTTTTTTCCTGTGAGATTTCAAGTGTTTTCGACTGGCAGTGTGTCAAATTGGATTCCGATTCTTTTTGTGCGCGCTCCAAAATTCTCAGTGTTTAAACTTTGTACATAGAACTGTTTTATATTTTTGTGTTGCATCCGTCCGTGTCGACGAACATCCGAATTTTTATTGACTTCCATTCGGAATCGTGCGACGAGCAAGAGAATTTCATCCATACCCCCACCCCGATCACCCCCCTCGAAGAGTGACATGAACGAGAAAAAGATGATTAGGGGTGATTTGCATGAG
>JAFMTC010000010.1:0-17952 GCA_018845635.1 Nicrophorus orbicollis | reverse complement strand
TTCCGACAGATTCGTCCGCAGCCGTCTGTGATGATCATCAATGATCAAGGTATCCAA
This sequence comes from Nicrophorus orbicollis, assembly GCA_018845635.1. NCBI lineage: Eukaryota > Metazoa > Arthropoda > Insecta > Coleoptera > Silphidae > Nicrophorus > Nicrophorus orbicollis. Next base: position 17,895 of record JAFMTC010000010.1, on the reverse strand, counting down.
GTTGTTGTTGTTACCTTGACCGCAGCTAATTGACGTGTCTCAAGTCAAGTCGATTGGACGATGCTTGCCAAGTGAATGCATGTACTTGGCAAGTGTCTCCATCGACCATCACACCTCTCTTTTTAAAACGAAACTTTTTTTCCTTATTTTATATATATATACACACACACACCGTTTCATTAAAAACAACACGTTTTCGTTTTGTTTTTCTTTTCAAATCCTGAAACGATCAGAAATTGGAGAACAATCAATAAAATAAAAGACATTTTCAAATATATATATATATGTATTGTTTATATTAATAATTTGTTCGAGTGAGACGACACTTTACAATCTATCCATTCGTTGTCTTCGTTTAATTCATTTATTCATTCTTCTCTCCTCCTACTTTTGCTTACAGTAAGTAGTAGTAGTAATAACATGTACACACTTAGCACTAATTAACTAAAGAAACCGATGATTGATTCTCCTCGTTTCGAAATATTCATTGAAACTATTTACATCCCTCAATGGTAAACTTATTCAACTCTCCTCCTCCTCCTTAACATCACCATCATCATCTGCATCTGTTTCTCTCTTCGTCTCCCTCCCCAACAACACTGACGGAGAGACAGAGAGAGAGAGAGAAAAGAAAACAATCGGAATCGACCAATCCGAACGGCGGTATATCTATTAATATTATTACTATTCAAATTTAAACGGACAAAAAACAATTGTAGTTTTCTCCTTAACTTAAAAAACTAAAAGAAAGTAATTTTGAGCACGAACTAATATCAATAATAATAATAAATAGAGGTTTGGTAATTGTATATATATATATATATGTATATATGTATATTAAAAAAAAAGACGAACAATAATTATTGTTTTCGTTGTTTTCAAAAGATTTTTCCCGCCTACTATTTCAAAAAAAAGTATATAATTTTATACTGTTGTCATGGTAGTTACGTCACGAGCAACAAAATCGTTTGACCCGGAAACAAATTAATTTATGGCGCGAAATTTGAAGAAAAAAAATATGTACGAAATAAGAACAATGTTTATATAATAATATGTGTGTGTGTAAAATCATCAGTCGTATGTTTCCCCAACTGAACTCTTCAGCTGTTATTGAATTGTGTGTGTGTTGATTTTGTTCTGTTCTGTTTCGTCCGGTCCGTCCTTCTCGTCTGTTTCCTTAGTAGTTGTAGGGGCCGTAGGCGGCGGATCCGGTGGTGTAGTACGGCCCTGCGTAGGCCTGCGGCGTCGGAAGCGGATATCCGCCGTACGCGTACTGCTGCTTCTGAGGATACACTGGAATAGAGAGAAACAGAGAGAGAGAGGAGGAACACGATGTTTCCGGTTAGATATGCAATTTCGGCACTTCCTACTACTACTACTACAACAACATCTATCTATTGGGGGTTGTTGTGTTATGTTGACTAAATACTAACAGCTACTCTGTACATGTTTGGGGTGGAAGACGGGGGATGGATTCAGAGAGAGAGAGAAAGCTTAAGCGGTTGTTTGTATAGGTGAAAAGAGATAGATTCGGAGGTAAAGTAGAGATTCGGTTATTCCAAAATGATCTATGTACTTGTGCATGAGTTCCAGATGGGGTTCGGTGGGCGTGGCCGAGCAATGTCCATAGCAATCGCGAATGCTTGTTTGTTTGTTATTGCTATGGAGATTGTTGGCCGCGCCTATTCTACGACTACAGCTACATGATTGGTCAGATGAAGTTGATGGTGGTGGTTAGATTAGATGAGTGTTAGTGAAATAGAAAGAAGAGAGAAAGAGTAAGAGAGAGTAGAGGGTGTTACCAGGCATTAGATACTGCATATTGATAGCCTCCTCGCGTTCTCTTTCACCGCGCAGACAAATGGCAGCTCCAGAAAAGAGGATGGCGGCAACAAGAGACCACAGGACCCCGACCCAGGCTAGCATGTAGCTCCAGTCGTAGTTGAAGCGCGTGCGATCGCGCAGCACCTGGTGGCAAGCAGAGAAACCGATTCAGTTTTCCGACTTTCTTCATTTACCTGGCATGATGTATTGCATATTGTTGAGTTGCTCCTGCTGCTTCTCGCTGTTCAGGCAGCACGAGCCGAACAGGAACAGGAAGAAGGAGAAGCACGCCGAGAACACGCCCATCCAGCCCAGGACCAGGCTCCAATCGTACGAGACTTCCGTGTTGTCCTGCAGCACCTGCGTATCGGTGGGCGTGGCGTTTATCATCATCATCGTTGGCAATTGTCATATACATTATACACATATCACGAGATATGGAGAGAGAGAGAGAGAGAGAAAACACACGTAAATTAAATGCACGGCTCGATAATTTGTATAAAGCTAAAATTGATCGTGTATCCAAATTGTAATTAATAATCAAGAACCGATAATATTGAACCAGAGCCGAGCGAATCGACGACCAATCGGATGACCGGAAGGCATGTCTCTACTGCGAAGACGCCCCCAAGGTGCGATCCGATTGGTGATCCCGCAATTCCAATTGTTTTTGATTCATGTCAACTTACGCTGCTCCACTGTTGAGGGTACTCCTCCCCGACGACCTTCTCCCTTTCGTAGTAGTCCACCCCGTGCCAGAGACCCATGGCGCCGGCACTCAGAAGACCTGCGGATCGTTGATGTCGATTAATTGCGAGAACGGAAACTAGATGGCGACGAGCGTTGCACGTGCATCTGCAAGTGTGTGTGTGACCCAGTTTTCGCACGAGAAACTACTTACATGCGAGCAGCATGAGGATCGCCGTGGCCGTGATGTTGCCGGGGGATCGCCTCCAGCATCCCGTCACGCCGGTGCAGAACGCGGAAAAGATCGCCAGAAATGAGATGATGAAGAGGGCGATCATCGATCTACCCATGTCTGCAAAAGAAAACACACATTGTAACATCAAGCAACTTGACTGAATAGTAGCAATCGATTGTTTTCTGTTAAGTTACAAGAACGAGATTTTGGGTGTGTGCGTTCTCTTGTCGATTTTCACTCTTTAACCTGAATCCACTTCGGTAATCATAATTTCTCGTGCAGACGAAAATCTCACCGGATACAACGAATTCATCGCATTCCTTGCACCTGTTTCGTGTGAAAGTTTCCACCAATTTTAGTTCAGAACCGAACAGAAGTTCAATTCGTTTAGCCTAAATGATTACTATTTATGTTCTATATAATTAGTAACAAATTAATTATCAAACTATCAAACAATACCAACTGCTAATGAGAATTCAAAAACAAACTAAACTTTTACACAGTTTGTACTTTGAATTAATTAGTAACCAATTTAACATAATGTTGGCAATGATAATTCAAAACAAACAACCAAACAAAAGTTATTGAATAATAAGTGGATTTGTTGATTTGTTCGTTAGGAATGTCGGTGGCCCGAGAGTAAGAAGTAGGATGCAGCAGCTGCTTCTGTCCGAAAACGAACGGTTTTTCCTCTTGCATATACAAATGCATCATGATCCGTGCGTCTCTTCAGGAGCAGAAGAATTCCTCATCATCGCGCCTACGGTTCTACGAGCGATTTCGATTCGGATTTCTAATTTGCACGCTCCGCGGCGCACGCAACGGGGCAATAACAGATAATAACCGATATTTACGCAAAACTAGAGAACGATGCGAAATGCCGCAACGTCGACTATGACGATGATCCACTTCCGATTCGAAACGTCAGATTTGTTTATTCGTTTCCATGGTGTAATCATCATGAATGTCAGTTGTTTCCAAGCCCAACATTCATTGCAAACGCCAGTTGTTTGGTTCGAGGCTTTGTTTCTATGGTAATCATTGATTGGTTTTGCCCTTTGGTTCGGGGCTCATCAGGTTGCAACTGATGAAAGAATACGGCCAAAGTATCCCCTGCTTGTCGTAAGAGGCGACTGAAAGGGGCGCAGAAGAGTAGGACTTACGCAGTTTGGTCCAGGCGTCATCGGTGAAGTTGCCGGTTTCGTTGTTGTCGTCCGGTATGAAGTAGTTGATGTTGTTGCAGTGCGTCTCCACGGGACTGAGGTACGTTTTCACTGAAAAATAATTACAAAATAATCCATTAATTACTCTTATATCAACGCAAGTTAAACTTCATTTATAACATTTGATAGCGTCAAGTGTCAATCAGCTGTTCGAGTGACGCCATTTTAAATAATTGCTAGGTTTAGTGACAAGTTGGTAACAATAAGTGATACCAATTAAAATAATTTATTACTAGTTTTAATAAAGAGTTGGTAACAGTTATTAACAAACGCCAGTAGTTACGGTCATTGACATTTGAATAGTTATCAGCTGTTCAAGTGATGCCAATTGAAATCATACAATAAGTTGGCAACAGTTTTGAATAGTTATGGTAACAATATGATGATGCCAATCCATATATTATCAGGTTTAGTGATAAGTTGGTATTATTATGTAAAAATGCAACTAGTTACGTCAGTTTGATTAGTTGACGTTATCAGCTGTTTATAACAATGCATTCTCATTCATTTTAGTTTGTTTCAGTTCAGTATGATAGATCTTTCGTGTGAATGATTATCCAATTATACGCGTTCGTGTACAATCATTTCGTGCTTCCATTGAATAGACGAACGAACGGGTTCTTTTCGGGTCTTTCTGAATGTTTCTCCATTTCGGTTACCGTTACACGTCTACTTGATATGCGTTCGAGCGGCCTCGTACGTAACGCAGAATACAACGTAACGTAGCACCGTTGCCGGGCGACCGAAAGAAATGAAGATCGGTGCCACGACGACCACAAACAACCAGCGTTTCTTTGTTTCTCGATTATTCATTTATATTTTCGTTGCTGAATGCAATTGATTATTAATGTTATTCGCATGCGTTCGTAACAATGCTAATGAAGGCGCGCCTCGATCTCTTGCCGCTGCTGCTGCAACGTAACTCGACTTGCTTGCTTGCATCATCGTTGTATTACAATTATCATTATCGCCACAAATGCAAATTGTTTGGATTATCTAACGCCTCGGCAAGAATGCAATAACAACGAACGGCAAAGAAGTCTTGGGATTGTGTTTGCGCTTTGTGTGCAGACAATTGGCGCAAATGGCGCGTGGACAACGCAAACAAGATGGCGTGGCGCTCCGTCGTGTCAAATTGCTAATCGGTGCGTCGTCGTCGTCTTTCCGTGCAAGTTCAAATACCGATGGAGCGAAACGGTTGTTTGCTCTCGAAATGTAATATTTACTTGCTCGCTCCGAGCGAACGAACGATGATGCAAATGATCCGAACGGTAACGGCAACGACGCCGCTCAATCGTTACAAGTGTCATTATGACACTTGTCGTAATGACACTTGTCATTATAACACCTCTCATTATGACACCTGTCATGATGTTATTATGACATATTGACAGGTGTCATAATGATTATATTGTAGTTGACTTACCGGTCGGGGGTCGTTCCTTCGGGTAGCAGATCCTGAAGAGTCCTTTCGTCCGCGTGTAGTAGTAGTACTTGGAGTTGACGCTGTCGAGCAGCGCCTGGCTCTGGGCATCGCTGTGTTTGCTCAGGAAATCCTGTCAATGTCGGAAGCAAAAAAAATAATTAGCCAAACGTTCCGTTTGTTGTGAGACGCGCGAGCTTTCCATCAATTAGATCCTTCATTGATTTCGGCACTTTGAAGTATCAATTAGATGCTTCAATCATGAGCGCTTCGGCGAGACGCGAAGAGGGAAATCTATTGCGATTCGTACGTTTCGATTCATCCGCATTCTTCTATTGTCGTAATTGTCGAAGATTTGTTGTATTCTATTCTCGTAAAATGGCTCACTTCTTTTCAACTGATTCGTTGAAATTTATAAAATTCCTTTTATTCATACGGTATGAAAACAGTTTCACTTTGATTGTCCACCCAAATTTCAGAATTAAAGAGGTTTTTAGAACAGGGTTCGTGTCTTCGTCAATCATCGAAGTCTCTTTTTTTCTTAATATTTGATGTACGCATTATATGACTTTCTTTCATAAGTGAACCGTATTTTCCATTAAAAATTTACATAATTCCCCTTGTTTACTCTTAATTTACGTTATTAATACAGTTTTCTTTAGATTTCTCCCCAAATTGTAGACTTAAATAGGTTTTTAGTACCGGGTTCGTGTCTTCTTCAATCATTGAAGTCTCCAAAACGACTCATTCATTCTATAATTTCAGTGCATAATTTTTGTGTTAACCAATTTCTAATAGCAATCTTTTGAAATTTCTTCTAATTTTACGTATTTTGTCAGTGAATGAAAACAGTTTTAATTCGATTTTAATGTCAAATTGTAGATTGAAATAGGTTTTTAGGAGAGGGTTTGTGTCTTCTCCAATCGTCGAAGTCTCAACGTATCTTTCAGTATTTCTCGATAAACAAACGTAATTCCTATTGGAAATTATCAATTTCTTCTAGTTTTACGTATTTCGAATGCGAATGGAAACAGTTTTCTTTCTATTTTTCCCCAAATTTGTAGAATAATTTTAGTGTCTTCTTCAATAAGTCTCTCTTTCTCTTTTTCTTTTCAGATTCTGCTGTTGTTTCGATTGTTATTTGTTTCGTGTTTTCATTTTCGTTTGTTTCTTTCTTTCTGCTTCTTGACTGGTGGTAAATCATCGAAATATTAGTTTGTTCATTCTTTCAATTATATGTTATTTTTCTCCTCCGTGACTCAACTAATTGCGTGCGCGTTTACGTCACCGAGAAGAGACGTCATAATTAGATGTTTCATAAAAATCATTTTCGTTTCGTTTTGTTGTTTTGTTTTTCGTTCGTTTTTTTATTTCCTCCTCCCATTCGTCGATTGTTTTCGTTCACTTTTCAATCGCGTGCTGTTTTTGTTTTATTGCGCGACGACGACTTGATTTTGCGATTTCCACTTTTCGTACTACTTAATTGCCCGATTGCCGCAGAGCCTGTTGCGATGTGCACTCACTCATTTGGCGTTTTACCGCTTCTTCGCTTCTCTCTCTTTTTTTTGCATTATTATTTCATTTGCTCGTTTTCGAAACGTTTTCATTTTCTCTATTGCGAAACGCCCCGTCGAGATGGCGTGGCAGAGAGGTCGATGGTTGCCATGGTTACCGCCGCCGTTGTATAATTAAGATGGAAGCTGCCGCTTGGCTAACTTCCTGTTTCGCGCGATTCGACTGCATCACCATCACCGTATTTGCCAGATAGGAGGATTGATTGAGACCTGTTCCATTTCGCATTCGTCTCTTTCATGCCTACTCGTTTTATGTATCAACTTTATTTCTCGCATTGCGACCTCCGGAATTCCAGAAGGGAACGCACGAACAGCGCACCGCCCTCTCCTCTCTTCTTCTCTTCACTCTCCAACCGTTGCAAGACACATTACGTTTGCAACGAGATGAAATGAGCAAAAAGAAACGAAACGCGAAGGTCGTTGCGTAATCCATGCGCTTTCAATTTGACATCGACAGTTCATTTCTGTCACTTTGACGTTTCACTGAGTGACGACGGTTTTTTCACTCACTTTGACGTTTCATATAGTGTGACGGTTGTTTGACATTTCAATTTGTATTATAGATTCATTTAGAATACATATGTTTTCAATAACATTCATCGTTATGTCTGTCATAGTCACATAATTTTGACGTTTGTAAATGTGTGACGGTTCTCTGTTTTGAGATTCATTTCGTATTCGTTTTTCCTGTCGTTCTTTGACGTTTCTTAAAGTATGACAATTGTTAAGGTAAGAAGAAACCTCTTATTCTGTCATTTTGACATTTTTGAAAAGTACGTGTGTTCTGTTTGGTTTAACGATAATTTTACATTAAGTTTGAGATCTATTTCATATCCACATTTTCTCCATTCATATGATATCTGTCATTTTGACGTTTCACTGTGCGACGACGGTTGTTTCACTCATTTTGACGTTTCACTGAGTGACGACGGTTGTTTGATGTTTCAATTTGTATTATAGGTTTGAGATTCATTTAGAATTCATATGTTTTCAATAACATTCATCGTTATGTCTGTCATAGTCACATGATTTTGACGTTTGTAAATGTGTGACGGTTATCTGTTTTGAGATTCATTTCGTATTCGTTTTTCCAGTCTTTTTTTGACGTTTCTTAAAGTATGACAATTGTTAAGGTAAGAAGAAACCTCTTATTCTTTTATTTTGACGTTTTTGAAAAGTACTTGTTCTGTTTGGTTTAACGATAATTTACATTAAGTTTGAGATCTATTTCAAATCCACATATTCTCCATTCATCACGATCATATGATATCTGTCATTTTGACGTTTCCGAAAAGGGTGACGGGTTCTCCGGTTTATTTCAATTTCACACCAGATTCTATCGTATTGACGTTTCAAAGGTACGAAGTATTTTCATGTTCATTTCATTTGTTTCTCATTCACAGCCAAATTATTTCTGTCACAGACATATGATTTCTGTCACAGACATATGATTTCTGTCATAGACATATGATTTCTGTCAATTTGACGTTTCTACTTTAAATGTATATAATTTCGCTTATCCAATTCCATTGTTATTCATTTCAATGGTACATAAAGAGAATGAGAAACAATTTATTTAATTAATTATTCGTCACGGGATTTTTCGTTTCCTCATTTTTTTGGGAATTAATTCCTTTGATTTTTTTTTTGATCCTAAATTGGTAAGTGACTATCGTTGCCGTGGGAAACGGAAACCCCCAGCAGATTTGGTCTCGCCTGGGGGGATTCCAAATGCTCCACAGAAAGAAAGAAACTAAAATCCCCCAGATTTCTATAGCTTTTTTCTTCTTCTCATTAGTTACTGTTGCCGTAACAACTGCAGCTCGTATTTGCATTTTAATTACGGTTGCGATCGCTGCTTATTAAAGCGTGAACTAATTGAGGCCGTGACTAATAAAATAATCGAATCGTTGATTAACAACGCAACTCGCTCGTATTCCGATTTCATTTCGACTTGAATTCTCGTGACTTTGACATTTGCTGCTGTCAGTTTGACGTTTCTGCTGCGGGGAACTCGCGTGGGTCCGTTGCGTGGAATGCGAACGTCCTTGAGCGGGCGGGTTCGGCTAATACACACACACACATCACCTTGACGACCGAAATAACTCCATGGTGATGAGGAAAACTTTGTTTTTCTCTCAGTTTTCTTTCAGTTTTCTTTATCCGGTGATTGCGACAGATGATCGGTGGAAGAAAGTGTCGAGGAATGTTCTTTGCTGTTGTTGTTGTTGGTGGGAAAACAGCAAATAGCAGGAAGCGATAAACCAGAAATCCCTTCACATTTTACATAACTCGAGAGCGGAAAAAAATACACACATAATAACAGCAACAGGAGCAGCATTTCTGCATGCTCAATTAGCAGTCTGCATTTATCGGTTTCCTCGGTTTGCAGCAAGTTGTTGACTCGAAAGCAGTTCGAATTTGCAATATGTGTATGACGACGACGATAATAATAGTAACGATTTGTTGTACGTCATTTTCCATTTCGAGCGGTCGTTAAAACCGGCGAGTAGAAAGTAAACATCGATTTGAAACAATTGGAAATCGTAATCAAAATCGGAGCGTAAAGATTAGAGAAAATATCCGTGTTTCGATTGTTTTTTCCATGTTTTGTTTGTTTTTTTCGGTTCAAATTAATGTCGCAGCAGGATTGGTGACGTTAGGATCCGCTGCTGCTGCTGCTGCTGCAGGCTGCGGCAGGAAGGAACGAAAGACGTGGAAAGAAAGTGGAACGCGAACCGGACGCGCGCGCCTTTGCTCATCTCTTTTCCTCTTCGCCTCGTGCAGCGGCATTCCGAAAAACAACCGAAACACACCTCTCCATCTCTCATTGGCAAACAAAGAACCGGTCGCCTTGGTTACCACCATCTTCTCGGCAAATGCCAACAGCTCTTTTCCACCGCCCCAATCGATTTGACAACTCGTACAAGTATCAATTCTATATTGGTTTTGGTACTTGGTCAGTGTACATAATAAATTACTCTATTTGACAACTCGTACAAGTATTGATCGTAAGTTTTCCATTGCTTCTTGATCAGCCAAGAAATGCAAATATTGTCCAAATCCTTCAACGTAAATCATTTGATTCGACAACTCGTACAAGTATCCAATACTTATCCAATTACTTCAACATGGCTCACTTAATTCGTTTAACTGATAATCGTAGCTTTCAATCAATACAGAAATGCAAATTTCGTCTATATTTATTGTAATTGATGAACATATTTGTATTCGCTGCACGTCACTTGTCAAGTAATTGCTAAGAATGTGATTTACATACCCGAAGTCGATTGAATCAGGTTTGCGTTATTGCGACGTAAGATAATAGACAGACACAAAAAAAACAGTCGATGATCGGTCAATGATTCGCGGAATGTGACTCACTCCCAAAACGTGCTTCGTTTTTGTTTCCTTCATTTATTCAAATTTTGTATATTCTCTCTCTGTCTCTCTCTCTCTCTCTCTTAGTCCCATTTGTTGTTCCATTGCATGCATTGTCGACATATTCTCACGAAATCGATATTTAAATATTAACACATTCTTTAATTCCATGGCAACGGCGGCAATGGTAGTTTTTGACAGTTACGTCACAAGTCTTGTTGACATAATTTGACGTTAGAAATATCATAAAGTTTTCGTAATTTGACGTTAGAAATGTCAAAAAGTTTTCGTAATTTGACGTTAGAAATATCATAAAGTTTTCGTAATTTGACGTTAGAAATGTCAAAACGTTTTCGTCAACGTCAACAAATCGCAGAAGTAAATAATGAATGACAAGTCCGTCCAATCGTTTTCGTTGTTGCGTTTCAAACGGGTTCTCTCGAAATCAATTGGTCGTGCATTTCAATATTTTCCTCCATGGCAACAACGATCAACAATTTGAACACAGCTGTTTGCAAGTAATGACATGCAGGAGGAAATCAGTAATTTGACGTTTAGAAACGTCAAAGAAAAGAGCACCAGTTTTCGTATACTCGTAAATCACGAACGAACTGGTGTCGTGTACGTGACCATTTGCAATTCGCTTCGAACATTTCTTCCGTTGTTCGTCCTTTATCCCATCGGATAATGCGAGAAAAGAGGGTTCTACCTGCGAAGGGTCGAAGACCCAAAAATAACGAGGAGAAGCAAAAGAACCAACAAAGGACCATTCTATTATCATTGTGTGCGTAGTTGCCGCCGGTTTTCCTCTTAGAACAGGTGGTGCACCTTCTTCTTCGGTTCACCATTCTCCAGTTGGAAATTACACAAAAAAAAACGAAAACATGTTTCGGTGCTATTTTCGGGTTTCGCGCGGCGTGACTTCCTCGAAAGGAAAACCGTGTCAACGACAGTCTAACCGTGTTATCGTCGGAAGCGCTTTTGGTTGCTATGGCGATGAACCACCAACCATTAGGTAACGATGATAATAGCTGACGATGTTGAAAACCGTACTCATTTTGTTTTGAGCTGAGAGAACTCGATGTATTTTTTTCTTAATTGCGTTCCGAAACGTCGAACGGCTGAGCGTTAATTAATAGATTTAGATTAACGTGGATGGACGAACAGGAACGGAGATTATGATTAAATTAGCAGCATGTGTGAACGAAGATGGTTGAAATGAGTACAATGTGTTGTCTTGAGCCTCACATTGAAAAAAAGATAAAAGTAATGAAGATGTAATGGAAAAAAAGAAACATGTACAATTTGTTGACTTGATGCATACTTCCAAAAAGGTGATAGTAATGAAGATATATCATAAAGACCTTAATAACACCTACAATTTGTTGTCTTGAGTCTCTGCTGCAAAAAGTAATGAAGATATATCACAAAGATCTTTATAACATATACAATTTGTTGACTTGAAGCTTATTTCCAAAAAGATAAAAGTGATGAAGATATATCACAAATATCTACAATTCTAATCTGAGGCTCGGCTCCAAAAGGTAACGAAGATATATGCGCAATATTCGCAAAGATACATAGGAAAAGATGGCTGAAAAACGTGCGCAATACGTTGCATATACAAATGGGGATAAAAGCAGTGGTGAAGAGGTCAAAAACTTGTACGATTCTTGTCTCTTCCTGCAGGTATTTGAATAATTTTAATTAGAATGCTGACCGCGTCAACCGAAGGGAACTTTCTAAAGCGTTTCCGATCCTCGTACATTCCAATAATAATAACAACAACAACAACGGCCCGAATCGTAACGCAACGCAACAGGTACGTGCAAACACCCGAAAACGATATATAGAACGAAAAACAATGAAACCAAATCATCGATCCAGTTTTGTTTCTTTCTGCTTCGGTTTTCTTTTTTTCCATATTTCGACGCTGACACGATTCTTTTTTGAGCCAATTTCGGTGTTTAATTATTGCATTTGTTGTTTTCAGTCCTCTCTTGAATTGGAAAGTAGTCGAGCGCGCTCTTTGCGCACATTCGACATTCCTCTTTGTTGTACATTGTTTTTGATACGATTAATCGTATTTTAACGATTTTCGATGGAATTTCAATTGATTGAAAAACCTATATATATATAATAACATGGCGCCTAGTAGCATTGACACCTCCCATTTATTAGTCTTTTGTTTTCGCGTTAAAGGTCACTTTGATTATTATGTTGTTTTGTTTCTGTTTTCCAGCGGATTTTGTTGTGTTCTCATGGAAACGGGTCTCGTTTTGCGCTGCGAATCGACGTATGCTGCGCTCAGATTGAGCAACAAAAGAGTACACCAATGGCGTCTCCTCATCATCATCATCGTCGTCGTCTTGCGAGGCGAGATTTCATTGAATTCTTCAGGACTTGAAGCAGCACTCACCTGAATTTCGGCCCTTTTGACTTCGACGCGTAACCAATTGTCCGTGGCGAAGGCGATGGTGAGGAGGGCGACGGCGATGATCGAGGTGATCGTCGCCAGGCTCAGAGTCACGGCGGAGCAGGGCATCTTCTCTCTTTCTCTCTCACACTAAATCACAACTCTTCGTTTCAGAAACCCGGATTTGCGCTTCGCAGGGAGAGTTGAACGATGGTCGAGCACACGAAACCGGGCACCGCGGAAACACTTCGTAAACACGCGCAGCGGATCCCAACAATCTCTTCTACCTGTTGCTGCTTCTTCTTTGTATCGTTGGAGGACACAGTGTGTGTGTGTGTGTGGTGCAATCGCGCCGACTAGCTTCTCGAGAATGAGAGAGAATGCCTCTTTTTCTGCACCTCCCTGACCGCATACCACTCTACCTGGGTTCACCTCAAAGGCAGCGGCGGAGAGCGAACGAAAGCGCGCGCATCGCGTAACTTTCTCGAATTCAAATGATCGAAGAAGAAGAAAACGACGAGCAAATTTCAACTAATTCCGTAAGTTTATTGATTCATATCAATTCAACAACACTTTGGAAACTCCGGTCGAAATTTCATCTTTATGCAGCTTAGATTATGCGTTTTTCAAAATACTTCAAATCCGATACGAATTGACAATGTTTTGGAAACATTGAACTAACTTGTTATCTTGTATATTGTATGCAACTTGTGGTGCGCGTTTTACTTTTTCTGTGTATTTTGGGGAAAATGTAAAGTTACTCAAAATATTTCGAATCCACTGTCAATGCGTTTGGAAACGCTGAGCTAAATTCAAATTCTGTATAATGTATGCAACTCGTGACGCGCGTTTTATTCTTATAGGAATATTCTCGTTTCAAGTTGGCGAAACTTTTGAACCGGACCGGTTCGTTGGTTGCGCGCTTTCGCCGCTCGCGTTTTCGCAGAGGGCGCTTCCGGATTCGGTGGGCAAAACAAAGAGTTTGAAAAACGAAGCGTGCTTTTTGTTTCCAATTAGCGTCTCGTGCGCCAGCTGATTCGCTTTTGTTTTGGTTTTTTCGTCATCGGGGATCGATAGTGTTTTTTTGCGAAGATGTCAGCCGCAGCCACCGCCGATAAGCGGTTCGACGACAACCTCTTCGAGATCCTGAAGGAACGACGAACCCTCACCAACTTCCTGGACACGGTCTTCGGATTCCTGAAGCGCCGGTAAGTTTTCGAACCTAACCTCAAACGTCATCCAGACGTATGTGTGTCTGTGTGAGAGAGAAATAGATGTATTGATGTTGTCCTTGTTGTATAGGACGGATTTCTATCAGGTGGCTGAGACGAATGCCTCTCCAGTGGGTTTGCCGAAGGGACTGGCCGAGACAATTCTGAGGAATTGCTATTACAAGTGGGAGAAATTCGATGAGGAAGTGGCTGCAGCGGAGCAAGTGAAGCCGACAACTACAAAGTCCAAGAAGAAAACAGTCAAAGGTGGTGGCGGAGGGAACAATGACAACACAGACGTAGCTGAATTCAGCACAGCCGACAGTTACAACGGGGCAGTGCATGAGAACTACTCCTGGGCCCAAACCATCTCCGACTTGGACGTCACCATCAAGATACCCGAAGGGCTCAAGGCGAAGCAGCTGGAGGTGAAGATTGAGGCTCAGAGTATTTCGGTGCGTAAGCTGCAGGGGAACGAGGTCATCCTCGCCGGCGATTTTCCCAAAAAGGTGAAACCCGCAGATGCGATTTGGTCTGTGGTCGGCGCGAAGCTCGAGATTCATCTGGACAAGGTGGCGGACGTGTGGTGGGACAAGCTGATGGAAGCCGAGAGCAAGCTGGATCTGAGCAAGATCGACTGCTCGCGGCCGTTCGAGGAGTTGAGCCAGGAGGCGCAGGCCAAGATCGAGGAGCTGACTTGGAATCAGGAGAGGCGACGGCAAGGTCTGCCCACTTCCGAGGATGTCGTCTTCGAGGACAATCTGAGGAAGGCTTGGGACGCGGAGGGATCTCCGTTCAGCGGGCCCTTCGATCCCAAGTCCGTCCTCAGGCATTAGTAAATATCGCATCTCTCACCTGAATTTGTACTTAGGCAACCAGATCGGCGTCTTCCCGATGGCACAGTTGCCGGTCATATTTTACTTTGAAACTCTTACCTCTCTTTTACGAATCGCTGATCCTCTTCGACGAGTAGTCAATTTATTATTACTCTGTAAATATATCGTTTATTTATTTGATCTCGGAAATGTATTTTTCTCCTGTTGAAGACTGTACAAGTTTGTTTGCGTAATAATTAAGTAATTTGTATATTATTGTACTTACTGTTGTTCTGTACTGAAGTGACCAATTAAACTGTTGACAAATCTATAATCAAAGAATCACGTCATTCTATTGATTCATTTATTTTTCTCACTTTTTCAATTGGCATTTCATTCTGTATTCGATCGATCAATGACACACTTTTCAATTGAAATAGTACCATTTATTTATCAATTTAGTATTGTTGCAATATTAAGAATAATAATAATCATCATCGTGTAGTTGTTACAAACAGTAATCTCTCAGTTTCCGTCATCCCCCTTTTTTATTATCATCATCATCATCCAATTAAATGTATTAAACGATGCACCACAACAACAACAGTGTGTGTACAACTAATTTCTTTGTTTTTACATGGGAACAACAACTACACTGAACAGAATTGGAAGAGAGGAAAGAGTGGACGGAGGAGATTAGACAACTTTGTATCTGGCCTTGCTGAAGGTGTGGTGGCCTGCCGTCTGCAGCTTGAGCAGCTCCTCCTTGATGAGCCTCGTGATCTCCGACTTGGCTTTGGACACGGCGATGTCGCTCGTGCTTTCGATGGCCAGGTACAGCTTGCGTTCGCCGTCGGGCGCCGACTTCCCGGTGGGGACGTACGTGCCTCGCACCGTGATGCCCGCCTCCGAGTACTCGGATATCTGCGCGAGAGCCTCCTTGCTCGTCACCCTCCATCTCGCCTGCTGCGGGAAGTCGTTGATCTCCAGCTCCTCCTCGTACTTCCTGAACGTCTGCTCGGACTCCTCCTCGCCGCGGTCGTCCTCGTCCTTGGGCTGGTAATTGAGCCTCGTGTTCAGCTTGGCCGCCAGCTGTTCGGCCACCGTTTTGGCCGTGATCAGCGGATGGGAGCCGGACCCCTTGAGGATGGATTCGGCGGCCTGCTGCGTCGCGAACTTGGTGTCCGTTCCCATGCTCTTGCTCAGGTTGATCTTCGAAGCCAACTTCTTGGCCAGCTCCAGCTTGTCGGCGGCGGTGTGCTGCTGTTGCTGCTGCTGCGACTGCAGCTGCTGCTGCAAGCCGCCGCCGCCCCCGGCCGCCAGCGATGCCGAAGAGGAGGCGGCGGCCGCGGCGTTCGCCCCTGCCAACGGCGCCTTGATCTCCTTCACGATCCTCTTCGTCGCGAACATGCTCTCTATCTGCTGATCGATATCGTGCTCCAGGTCTTCGTCGTCCGAGTCCTGCAAGCCGAGCGCCGCCTTCTGGAACTTCTTGCGTTCGTTGGCCGCTGCCGCTTCGGTCTCGTCGAACTTGAATCCCTTTCCGCTGAAGCCGCCGCCGGTGTGCACCTTCTTGCCCTCCGCCTCCTGCTTCGCCTTGTACGTGTCCCACAGGGTGCGCAGCGCCTCCGGCACCTTCACCTGCGCCAGATCGAACGCCCTGATGATGTCGCCCGAGTACCGTTCCTGCTCCGGCGTGATGAACGTGTACGCGAATCCCTTGTTGCCGGCCCTTCCCGTCCGTCCGCACCTGTGCACGTAGTCTTCGTAGTGGTTCGGGCAGTCGTAGTTGACCACCAGGATGAGCTGCTTGACGTCGAGGCCTCGGGCCGCCACCGACGTGGCCACGAGCAGCTTGACTTTGCCCGACTTGAAGTCGATCATCGTCGAGTCCCTGTCGAACTGGTCGATGCCGCCGTGCAGACTCATGCAATTGTACGAGGCCTTCATCAGGTCCTTGAGCAGGATGTCCGCGTTCTCCTGCTTGTCCACGAACACGATGATGCTGCCGTGCTCCTGGTAGTGTCCGAGCAGTTCCAGCAGTTTGAGGAACTTTTGGTCCTCCTCCAGAATGACGACGTTCTGCTCGACCTCCTTGCAGACGACCGACCTGCCGCCGACCTGGATCTCGATCGGCCGCTGCAGGATGCGGCGCGCCAACGCCTCCATCTGCCTGGGGAACGTCGCGCTGAACATGACCGTCTGCCTGTCCGGTCGCACGTTGTCAATGATCCGCATCACCTGCAAGCACCACCCGTGTTACCGTTACACCGCAGCGTACTAACGATGTTGCTATTAGTTAGTTAGTTACCTGGGGCTCGAAGCCCATGTCGAACATCCTGTCGGCCTCGTCGAGCACGATGTACGTGACGCGGCGCAGGTTCGTGACCTTGCCGCTGTTCGCGGCGAGCATGTCGATCATTCTTCCGGGCGTGCAGACGATGACCTCGGCTCCTCTCTTCAGCTCGGCAATCTGCTCGGATATTCCCGTGCCGCCGTAGACGCAGACGGCGTGCAGGCCGAGACTCTTGGTGAAGCGCTTAATGTCCTTGCCGATTTGCATGCAGAGTTCGCGCGTCGGCGTCATGATTATGGAGACGGGTCCGTCCGTCTCCTCCAGCTGCGGCTGGTCCAGGATGTGTCTAAACATCGGCAACAGAAAGGCAAGTGTTTTACCGCTGCCCGTTTTCGCGATGCCAATTAAATCTCTACCTGACATTATAGCGGGGATCGCCTGCGTCTGAATCGGCGTCGGCCGCTCGAAACCGAGACGCCGCAGCACGTTCATCTCTTTCGTCGAGACGCCGCACTGCGCCCACGTCTTTATCGGTTTCGGACATCCGCGACCTGCAACAGCGAGAAGAACAACACAGTTAACAACTAAGTCGAACGGACGTGACCGTGTCGGCGGAACCTTGCCTTTGACCCGGATGCCCTCGAGCTCCTCCTTGTACGCGTCCACCTCCTCGTTCGTCATCCGGGCGATCTCCGGCACCTCCACGTAAAAGTTCTTGCGGAACGTGGCGTACGACACCTCGCTGTGGTCGATCTTGGCCAGCTCCTTCTTCTGCTTGTTGGCGATGCTCGCAGCCGTGTCCTTCAAATC
>JAFMTC010000008.1:49742-68274 GCA_018845635.1 Nicrophorus orbicollis | reverse complement strand
CCTTTAGGACATTAAGGAATTCACAACTATTTCATCTTTTATTCAACTATTTTCTACCTTCTCTCGCTTATTTCCTCAATTGGCATGAATTTAGCATGTTTAAGACATGCAGCGTACAGTGTTGTCACTGTTTACCATCATCGTTGCACAACATAAAATGTTCGCGATAACGAATATCGGGCTAATGAATGTCGGGCGTTCAATATAGTCGGGCTAATGAATGTCGGGCGATTGAGCGTCCGGCAAATGATTGACTGGCAAATGAAGTAGACCCATTGGTCCCATTTTATACGATAACCATATTAAAGACCTTTTTAATATGGTTATCTATTCGGATGCAAGCAAAGGAATAAACGGCATGGGGAGCGCCTTTGCGTGCTTCGAAGAAAATCGGGAGTTATTTTTTTGTAATGATTACATTACCCGTAAAAACAAATATATTCGAAGCAGAGTTATTTGCCATACACGGAGCATTGAAAATGGTTCTTGCAAATATACATTTATTTAGTAAATGTTCGATCGTGACTGATAGTATTCCTGCGCTTCAAAGTCTTCGGATGAAAACTATCAAGTCGTTGCTGCAAGTAGAAATTTGGAGCATGGTAAGACAGGTTATGGAGTTAATACCGCTTAGACAACACTGGACGAAAGCTCATGCAGGTAATCTAGGCAACGAGAGGGCAGATTCACTTGCAAAATGTGCTTCAGGTGTAAGATCGAAAATACATAAAAGAAGTCACCAGTGAAACATGTGGTAAGTACGCTTTCAATAAATTAATAATTATTGTGAATATATTTAACTATGTTATTATCAAATTGTTAAAAAAACTAATATATTTTCCGAGAAACCAATGCAAACCAGAAAAAATCTTTGCTAAGATGTGCCCATTTATGGTAATAAGTTTTTTTTTCATGATGTTAATGCTATGTTAATATGGAAAGTGCCTTAATTATTTTTATATTTTGTTCTGTTTAGCAATTGTCATGGCGACTTTGATGTCAAGATGTTCAAAGATCAGCTCCAAACCATTACTTTTCACAGCTAGCATGCGTCATGTCCATCGGAAATCTTAGCCACGGAACTTTGAATAGTTCCAATTAATCACAGGAAAAAATCGGATGTTACCGAAAGCGTAAAGGCAACCACAAGTCCAATAAGAACCACAAGCCGCAGCACCACCACCCAGCCGTTGCGGAGAATCGCCGTCCGAATCATCATCACTACCACGGCCCATCTTAACAACGGAATCCTCATCGCGTTGGGTAAGAATCTTCGGTAAAAATTTAACATACCCAAGAATTGTCTTAGTTCCTTTGCTGTTGTTGTTTTCGTGTAGTTTCTGATAGCATCCACTTTCTCTGGCAATGGTTTTGTGCCACTGCTGGAAACGTCGTAGCCGATGAATGTCACGTGTGGTGCGCCGAAAACACATTTGGCAGTGTTTATGATTACCCCATATTCCTTTAGTGTCCCGAAAACCTTTTGGACGTGTCGTCTGTACTATTCTTCTGTCGCTGATGCAATTAGAATATCGTCGATATAGACGTAGCAGAAGTCGAGATTCCTTAGCACTTCATCCATGAAACGCTGGAATGTTTGGGTTGCGTTTCATAATCCGAATGTCGTATACGGGAACTCGAATAAGCCGAAGGGCGTAGTAATGGCGGGATGTCTTCTTCTGCGATTCGAATCTGGTTATATGCTCGCAGCGAATGCGCAAAATCTTCTATATGCGGCACTGGATATCGGTTCGGCATGGTTCGTGCGTTTAATGCCCTATAGTCGCCACAGGGTCTCCATTTGTCGCCATTCTTAGGTACCATATGGAGCGGGGCCGCCCAGGGACCCTCTGAACGTCTCGCGATGCCTAGACACATCATTGTGAATTCTGCCTTTGCTCGATTAAACTTGTCGGGAGCTAAGCGCCTTGGTCTGCTGAACGCTGGAGGACCTGGAGTGGTCGTGATGTAATGTCTGATGGCATGTTTCGATTCACCTGGTGTACCATTGGGGCGCGTTATTTCGGGTAACTTCGCTAGGATTTGGTGATATGGAGTCGATCCAATGACGGTCTTGATGCTCGCATCATCTCCTACGGTTGTGCCTCCGCAGGCTGTGAGGTTGGTCGTTGAGTCGCGGAGGCATTTGTTAGATATGTCCTCGAGAAGTTTATAATGAACGAGGAAATCTCCGCCGATTATGGGTTTGTTCACGTCTGCCACCTCGAAATTCCATGCAAAATCCCCGCATAGTTCTAAATGAGTGTTAGTGTCGTCGTGCCGTACGTCGCAATTGTAGAGTTGTTTGCTGTCGAATGTTCGTACTTAGATTTTCCCCTTTGGTCGCGGATGAATGATCGCGGATACACGTACACATCCGCCCCCGTATCTATTAATAATATATACATTTATTGTAACACTCTCAAACAGTAAAAAGCAAATCTGTCACAAAATTTATCCATTTTCAATAATTTACAATTAAAAAATAAAAATCAGAGGTGGATCTGGACAATCCTGTCGAAAATATCACTTGATCCATCAATATTGTGATTCAAGCATGTTTACAACAGTTGTAAATATTAAAGATGTAATTTTAGAAATCAAATATGTAAAGAGATAATTTAATATATTTAAAAATAATTTAATAAAATAATAGAGCATATTAATTGTACAAAGGTTTATTAGGTTGTTGCGAAGTTGAAGTTGTCCAGGAAATTCGTCGCTATCAGTTTCATTCACTCAACTCAGAATCACTATCGTAGATAGTGCAATCACTCACACGATCTCCCCAAGACATATTCAAATAATCAATATCAAATTGACTATCGGTACTTGTTATTGAAATATTATGATCACTTTCATTGTTGGAGGTTCCAATATTCGAAATATTTTTATACATCGTAGGCATCCTACAATTACAATCATCATCATTATCAGATTCACTTTCCGAAGTTGAAGACATCATTGGCTTGTTAATTTTCTTGTCATTTTTAATTGCTTCTTCTTCCGATTCAGAAGCACTTTGCTGATTATCTTCGAACGCGTATCTCTTGCGTTTCTTTGACATGCTTTTCTTTTTAACTTCAAAACTATCTTTATCGGATTCAGCATCAGTAAAATCAGAGGTAACAGATTTTGCTTTCATGCTCTTCTTGCAATCCACCGATCCGTGCATAAGATTCTTTGATATACTGGGCTTCTGGTTTTTGTATAAATCAAGTAAATCAACTTGATCTGCCGAAATACATGGTATACTAGGCATCTCCCTATTCAAATCACCGTCATTTTTAGGAACGTTGGCACTTTTTTCTTTGAGCTCTGGTTGTTTTCTTTCATCTCCCTTTACCCAATTTTTCTCTGAATCTTCACTATGAACATCGTCTTCCAAAGCTACTTTGACGACTTGCGTCGCCAAATTTTCGGCTAACCGTGCCCAGCATTTTTTCGAAGTACTTGGCTTCTCGTTATCCAAACAATCATTTATTTTTGGAAGGTCCGGTTTCAAAGTTATTTTCGATATATTAAGCATCTGTCTATTATTAAAATCAATAATTTCATCTCTTGATTTTACTTCGAGTTGCTCATCCTTATGTGTCTTTAGTGGTCTAGGCCTCTCTCTTACATAAAAATGATGAACTTCGTATTCCGAATCATCAGAATTTCCAGAATTTGCTTCGTAATCATCGATTTTTTCAGTTTTAACTTGGCTGTCAATTTTGTTTTCTAAAAGTAAATTCTTACAGATTTCTAGACAATCCAAAATTTCGGCAATCCGGGCACTACAGTCCTCCGGCGTAAATGGCTTCTCCCTATTCATATCAGCGTCATCTTTCGGAACGTTGGAAGTTTTTTCTTTAAGCTCCGATTGTTTTCTTTCATCTTTGTTTACGATATTTTTCTCAGAATATTCGCTATGAAATTCATCTTCCGAAGGTACTTTGTCATCGTTTGCTTGCGACGCCAAATTTTCGGCTAACAGAACCCTGCATTTCTCCGAAGTACTTGGCTCATGCTCGTGTGTCATCAATGGTCTGGGCCTCTCTCTTACATAAAAATGATCAACTTCGTATTCTGAATCATCAGAATTTCCAGCCTTTGCTTCGTAATCATCGAATTTTTCAGTTTTATCTTGACTGTGAATTGTGTCTTCTAAAAGTAAGTTCTTACAGATTTCTAGCGAAGTCAAAATTTCGGCCCAATCGCACTCTATCGATGATTTTTCTTCCTGAGATTTGTATTGACTTTCCATTTTGATTTTGTTACGTATCAAAGTTTTAAGTGGAAATGAAGGAACGATCGTAATACTGGAGGTCTTTATAAACTTCTTCCTTATTGATGCTTGCTACTGTCCAGCATTTCCTTAAATAAAAAAAGAAAATATTCTATTACTGTCAAAAATATTGTTTATCGACTAGAAAATAATGTTATTTGTTGATTTAATCTACAATTAAATGGAAGTATACAATTCCAAATATAATATAGATTAGTTAATTGACAATATGACAAAACTCACTCATTCAAAGATGAAACAAACAAATTCACATGCAGCAAACCATAACTAAAATGCGGAATATATAATGTGTAAAAAGTTAATATACAAAATAATCTTAGATATCTGCACAATATTATGTCTAAATTCCGGAAAATTCGTGATTCATTTTAATCACTTTCAATTTGTGTATCAAAGAACCAAAGAACAGTAGATATTTGGAGATGTTAAAATTAAAACATAATAATTCATTCAAATAATACTTGAAAATATGTTTATAACATTACACAACTATGAAATGTATAATATTCAAGGACACGTAGCGTGTTTCAGAGCTATTATTTCCAAGCTGCAGTACATACACGTGCTTTTTATTAAGTAGTTTATATTAGACGGGTTTATATGTGTAATCTAAAATCGTAATTAATTGTTATTATTAGAGAAAAAATTATGTAATTAATTTATACTAAAATTATTAAGAAAATCATGATTTCTCGTTAATTTTTGTCCTACTTTCAAAGTTTAAATCTTCGATCAAATTTTATTAAAATAAAATTAGTTTACGAAAATGAGAATAAAAAATCATTTGCAATACGCGTTTAAAAAAAATAATTAAATGGTTTTTGAATCTCATAGCTTAAGTAGTCGTCTACCGCCGGGAAGACAAGTTGGATTCCAGGTCCAATCACCGATCAGAAATACAACACAGTATCTTATGATCCAAAAGTCATCAAAAGAACTAGTTGTCAGTGGATATCGGTTCTAAAATAAGTGTCTGGACGATGATTGATTTACTTAATATCCGAATGGACAGATTGCAATTTTTTTCTTCTACGAAATTGATAATCTTGACAAAATAAATAATTAAATAATGATTGAAATTTTTAATAAATTATTAAATTTGTCAACATAATTATTAAATCACGGTTCATTTAAAGTTCTACACAAACAATCACGAAGTGACATTACAAAATTTTGAGGTTATGTATATAAGTCGGCTATGTTGGTGACTACATAAGTAAAGTCACTAAGATTGCTGATATACTAAAGTATTTGTGAGAGAAGTGTTATTGTAAGAATACGATTATTTTGACAAATAGAAGGGTCGCCTAGGAAACTTAGCCGAAAACCTAAAGAGTTATCGGTCCTTGGTTACAAATAATTCTATAATTTTGAAGACAAGCGATTAAAATTCCACAACGGCAGATATGTAAGAGTATTTAATTGAAGCTGCATATTCATTGCACATTATTTTAAGAGGAATAAAGGTATTCTAGTTTGGTTGTTATGCAATTATAATTTAATAAAAGTATATACCTGTTGTTCGATAAATATTCCGAATACGGTCAAGGAACAGCCTTAGTTGTTACGAAACTTAACACAAGAGAAATAACAATAACTAAGACCGTCAACAAGAGTATAAAAATATAAGTACGGATAGTATTTTCACGAATATTTCTGTCTTGAAACTCACTCAACGGTTGCTGAACTACTAATGATGTTAGCTGGACTATCGCGTATACTCGTTCATACAAATCTATACAGTATATGCAACATAACAAAAAACATATTATTTGGTTGGTACTACAAAATCGGAGGATATTTTTTCTTCTTCTTTTCCACTCCACACTACTCACTTAGCTTGTGATAAACTGGTTGCAGATGCAAACCTATTCTGTGGAACAAGTTTATCCTACGATAAACTGGTTGCAGATGCAAACATATTCTGTCTATTTAGAGCACTAAATTTCAACCTTAGACGTTCTGGTGTTCTAGTTTTAAAGCTGTTATAGTAAACTTTACCCTTCTGTGATCCCAAAAGATCATGCCAGGTTACCAGTTGTTTATCTTCATCTTTTAAATAGGAAAATGTATAAATATAGTATATCCTTATATCCAGCGTCAGTGTTTTAATAATCATTATTCGCTCATGAGAAGGAACCATTCCTTTATGAGAAGGAACCCAGCAGAGTTTAATCTGCGTTCCCCTTTCCCATAGTTCATAAAAACAAGCTCTGATTCGAATGGCTAGAAAGTTGGTTTTCATGGAATATTCCCACCCACCTATCATTTACAGGGAGCTAGCTAAATCCGTAAATACCACTAACCTTAACCAAGGACGGAGTATGCGAAGAATATTTAGGAATGATATTTGGGCAACTCCACCAACCCTGTGTACAAGCAAAACTTACTGGAACAATTTAGTGGATTCATTAGGCTGAAATCAGAGGTGGATCTGGAAAATAATGTCGAAGATTTCGATCCATCCAAACAGCTGCGGGGGAAGCTACATCTACACTATCATCTGATATAATTGTCCAGTAGGTGTACGTAATCTAGTTTAAAAAAAGGAGAAGACTGAGGAAAATTTGGCAAATCTCCCGCTATCCGGTGGACTAGACTCGCCTTAACCAAGCAACTAAATCACTTATTAGTAAGTGAAACCAATGAAGCATTGCACGAATATCTCGGTTGTTTGTTTATTCTGAGGATAGTGAATATTCAGTGTGGAGGACAACCAACAATATTACGCACCCGTAATAGAGAGATTCGCCTCTTCATCAGACTGATGGCGGCTGAGTAAGGAGTTACTAGGAGAAGGCAGAGCTATTTGGCAGGTATTTAACAAATGTCCCGGTGGTACTAGACGGGGAGGATAATAATAAAATATCATAATTTCGTGAGTCTTCATATCAAATATCACCTTCTCGTTAGATATATCTATACTCCGGACCACTCATATACTGGGTCACCAATAGATGGCGTTCCAAGGACAGGCTATACTACCAGCAAGACACGCATCACCAAAAACACCAAAATCTAAGACGATACTTAAGCAGATCCAAGCGACAGATGTCGCACCGAGTATAACACATCTATAGCGCTTTCTGCCAACGGCACTACTTCCTGCAGAAGAGCTATCAATATAAAGATCCATAATAGAGTTGTATTATTTCGACATCCTGACCACCTTTTTAGCACTTACCATTAACCCACTGATGCAAGTTGAGCTAATCATATGACAGTTGAAGTTGAAAAATGCCAGGACTAATTTATAACTTTATATTCAGACTTGGTATACTTCCAGTTATGTAGAAGTTGGCCCAAATAATATAAATAGCCAGACCTGCAAAACCAACCAATGCTGCGTGTTTCTGTTCGAAAGACAACAGCTCCAAAGAGTATCGCTCTGGCTGCTGGTCAATAACCTGGTTATACCAGAGTATCAGTTCGAATTTCGTGAATTACATGATACTGTGGAACAGGTGCATCGAGTGGTGGATGTCATTAGCGATAATTTTGAGAAGTACTGCTCTGCCGTTTTTCTCGACATCTCGCAAGCATTCGATCATAATATCATAAAGATATTACATAATATTCAAATCATATCTCTCTGGGAGGCTTTTTCAGGTGAAATACAGAGAGGAACTGATGATACTACGTCCAATCCTATCCGGAGTTTCACATGGAAGTGTCTCTTCATCCTTGTTGTACTTGATTTTCACAGCTGATCTTCTGGCTTCTGAGCAAGTCACTGTGGCCATATTTTGCGATGACGTTTTTATTATGGCGTCCCATGCAAGCCCAACAACAGCCTCATAAATGCTTGAAGAAAGCCTGAATAACGTTTCTAGCTGGTTCAGATGGTGGAGTATCAAGGCCAATGAAACCAAGTCAGCACATATAACGTTTACAATGAGACGAGAAACTTGCCCTCTGTATGGCAGAGTCATACCGCTAGGCATGCATCTGAATATACGTCTCACATGGAAAAAACAACTAGCATAAAGAGGAAACAGCTGGGCCTGTAATTAAAAGTTGCATTGGCTGCTGGGCAGATACTTGACTACCTCTGTTAAGAATCAACTGCTCTTATGTAAGACAATCATTAAGCCCATTTAGACTTATGTAACTTTGTGGCTCTGCCTGCAATACAAGCATTAATATGATACTTGAGTCGAAAACCATTAGAGCAATTACCAAAATCTCAGCAAATGATGACATACACCACTACACTAGCATCAGTTTTGTAAAAGTTGAGATATATAAACTCGGCCCTAAATATCAACATCGGCTGAGGATCATCCAAACTAACATGCTACTGACTAACATATACAGAATCACATCGACGAAGACTGAAGCGTTTTAAACTGCATGATCTCCCTAATCGCTTTGGGATTAGTGATATATAAATATGCCATAATATATGCATGAGTGAATTTATTTTATGTTTGTTAGTGGAGTTTGATCGCTGGACGAATATTAAATAATTTAGTTTTTTTCTCATTTTTTTCACATTTGTTTCATGACTTGAGCTTATTATCTGATTTTTTTTGTTTAATATTTGTATGTAAATGGCTTTATAAAAGTAAA
Source organism: Nicrophorus orbicollis (assembly GCA_018845635.1). NCBI lineage: Eukaryota > Metazoa > Arthropoda > Insecta > Coleoptera > Silphidae > Nicrophorus > Nicrophorus orbicollis. Next base: position 59,411 of record JAFMTC010000008.1, on the reverse strand, counting down.
TTAAAAAAATGTCAGTTGAAATTGTCTACTGTGTTATATCACGCATGGAATGGATGATGTAATGTGCCATAATGATTCAATACATATATATCAGGTAATTAAATTGCCATAAATTCAAAAAGACAAATGTGTACTCTTTATTTTTTTATGTTCAATTTGGCATATGAAAGAAGATTATAAAAACATATAAACGGAAGATAATTTCAAGATAACGTATATTGTAAAGATATTTTCTTGTCTTTGACTCTGTTTTGAAATGAAAATCAGCTAGAAATTCTGAAATAATAAATTATGAAATTATATTAATTATATTAATTATTAAGTGTAGTACACTATATTAATTAAAAAACTTGAATAAAGTACAATTTATATAATTCATTAATGAAGGCATCCAAATATAGGAATTTGTTGTGTAGATGTGAATTAACATATAAAATACAGGATTGGCTAGTATGTAATTTAGTTCGAGTTTGCATTGAGAAAGACCATCCAATATTTTCGGGTGTACATTAAACAGTAATATGCATATATATTGAATGAATATCCAGGAGGTAGAACGTAGGAATACTCTCAAAACACGAAACGTTAGTTCATGCAATGAAAACAGTCAATGGTTTGGAGCTTGAATGTGCTCAGATAAATGTTCGTACCTTCAATAAGATTGGCAAATGGCGAAATAACCCACAGTAGACGTAAATAGCGACATATATTATGGAATAAGTTCTAAAGCGAGGATATATTACAGCTCAATACACAAGAATTTCATTAGTTTGAACAATTGAAATGGCATAACTATTTAACTATCTTATACTAATAAATATCTTAATGTATCTTATTGATAATACATTTTAAATGAATATACTACATAATAAAAACAAACAAACCATTGGAATTTCATTGAGCTCTATCAGAGTCTGCACATGGAAAACTACTTATTCGGACGGTATAACTATAAAGGATATAAATATGCAATAAGTAGTCTGAAATACATTTTTGTTAATTGCATTTATAACTAGAGGTCAAATACATTTATTAAAATATTGTCGAATGGCCATCCATGTTTATATATTGTTAAATGTTACAAATCAGGAATACCTGATGATATTTCATCTCTTCAAATCACAGCATATTTGTAATAAATGTCATTCTTCATTTTTATTTCAATTTTAAATTCTGATGGTGATAATAATGTATATATTTTGAATAATTTCTTTATTATACAACTTCATGTCTACCAACTCTATGTTCTTGGCTTGGCTTTATTGCACATTTTCTATTTATTTTAAATTGGTGTACTTGACAAATTTCAAAAATAAATTTATGAGTCTTGATTTTCGCTTTTAATAATATTTTTTGGATCATACTGAGGTTAAATTTATAATAATAAAATGCACAAATCAAAGTAGTGCCTTATAAATCTTTTACAAAAGTAGAAATAAATTCTGAACAACTAGTCACAGTTACCCATATCACAAAAGTAACATATGTAATAATTTATATTAACAAATATCATAAATATTATTATTTAATATATTATCGTAAATCTTTTACAAATGAATAGAAAGATTGTTCAATAACCATCAATATTACTGTTATTATATAAATATCTTCTGGTTTTGTCTGTTACTGTTACAATAAATATTATTAATATATGTGGCAACTATTTCATTTACAAACTATTAATAGTTATTAGTGATTCCCCTGAAATTGAACAGGTTATCATGTATACATTTTATTGGTAAATATAATATACATCTAAATATAAAGAAAGATAATCTTATAGACTCGTTGGAATCTCAGAAATATTCATTAGAAATTGGCGATAAAATCATTGGTATTTTGTGCAAACATTTTTCTACTTGTTATTTATAATATAGTAAATAAATTCTAAAAAAAATATGATTATTTTGAATATATTGATTATTACCAACATATATGTTTCACTTTAAAGCAAAAGAAGGCAGTATAATTAAAAATCTTTATAAAAAATAGTGTTTAAGTAATGCATTTCAAAATATAACTTTGCATATCTTAATTATACAAATTTCAATAATCTATGCACCATTAGCTCATTATAATTTCAAAAGAATAAATAAATTATCTTCAATTTCAATTTATATTGCGTCTGTTGAAGCAGCTCATGGATTGGAATCAGTTCAATGCAAAATCACTTTCACGAGTGCATTCGTTCATTCAAGAAAAGTTCCTTCGTCTACTCAAGGTTACCTGTCTGCCCTCAAAGCCAACGCTCTTTCCATCTCTTTCCATCCACTTGTTTCCAGCATCCTCTCGCCCATTCCTCCACTCATTCTCTTGCACTCAGACCCAAACAGGATATTCACACACATTTTTCTCCCAGCTTTATTCATTTGCAAATGCCTCCGCTTGAATATTTATCTTTTATCGCTTTATTAATTAAAACACAGTGCAGATTTAATTACCAATTTGAAAACGATATTATTGCCAATTACTTCACTGCTGGAACAGAGAAAATAAAAAAGAAGCGTACCAAACAAACACAAATATTGATTTCTAAAACATAATATGGAAATTTTATTTTAGAACAATTGATTAAAATTATTTTAATGTTGCATTACTTTAAATCTTGTAATCTTATTTCATGTGTTGTAATTATTGTTTAGCAACAAAGGAAAATGAGAATGTACTCCATACACATGTGATGCCAATTAAAGTGAACCATTTATAGGAGATCGAGATTGAATATCGGCAATCGCCGATCTATTCATTGTTTAGTCAACATGCGAACATTTTTTTTTCCATTATGGAAAATCAATTAGTGTCGATCGCATTTATCGGTGGATCAAGGATATAATGTATAATAAACAATTAGCGAAACTGAGCGGAACGGGGAATTCTTGCCGCAACGCCGCGTTATTATATAATGCGCACGATGGAAATTGCGCAAATTAATTTCTTTTATTTATAACTTTAACATGCATTATTGAAACTACAGCACACAACAAATATATATTGAAATGTATATTTCAGGCATATGCATAAATGAAATTAATCAATTTTGTACGCTATTCTCGTCCTTGTTTTTGTTTGCTATATGAATGCTGAATAAACTATAATTATATAATAACTAATTAATAAATTGCAAATCATTTATTAATGCAATTTGTCGTTCGTAACCGTTACGCCATTTAAATCGATAAGTTAAAAATTTAGCGTGTAATGTATGCAAAGTAAATTGTATTATCTAAGTAATATGGGAGAACCAATCCAATAGATTCAATTACTACATAATATTTTGTAATAATAATTACACTTGTTGTAACAGTTACAAAGACATAAAAAAAACAAAAAACTCATGTAGCAAATGTATTTTGTTAGACAAATAAAAATAAATATAGTTTTCTTGAAAAAATATGAGATTTAGAAGTAAAATAATATGTAATATTCGATATAATAACTATTGCTAAGCCAAAAGTTTGTTTTTCGACGATCAGGATTTTCAGAAAAGGTGCGTACAGAAAATAAAGAAAAAAAATATAGAAAAGATGAAGTAAATTTTTATAAATATTAGTCTATAACGATTATTAATGCCTTTGTCTCTTTCACTATACTATACAAATACATTACAGCTAATATTCATAGGTTAATTAAGTTTTATATCTTTCTATCTCAGTATTTTCATAAAATCCATCTATATTATTGAAAAATTTCTTTTTATATCTTTAACTTCTTTTTTTACTACATTGTTCCACTTATTATTTTCTAATGTTTAGACTGAAAACTTTAATATTCAGCATTATATTAATTTCTAACAATTTCTACATTTTTTAAACTTAGTATCTTCAGTTAATGAATATTATTTTTTCTTCTAGTATAATATTTTCTTTCGATCATATTTTGCTGCATTAAATCATTTTTATGCTACTTATTTTTTATAAATTATCAGTTTTCAATTGTGCCTGTGTTTTTAATGAAATAATAGCAAACAAAATGAAATTTTCTCATTATTGATGAATTCAATAGATTCTATTTATATTTGATAATAACATTGTAATAATTCTATTACTTCCTGATTTAATAGTTGCAATAGGGAAGATATGCTTGCTCAAAGAAATACAACTTTGACGAAAATGCATCCATGATGAAATATGGATGTCTCGCAATATAATTTAAGATAAATAATTTCATATTATAAGTAAACTTGTGCTTGAGAATTCGAATTTTGTTAAATTAAAGTATTATTGTAAGAGGTACTATAGATAACCGAGGTACAATGTTAATAGAATATATAATATCACCTTCTCCCACATTTAGGAATAATATATATCTGTAACAAATATACCAAGAAAATGATATTATATTGGGTTGAGAACAAATCAGACTTTAAATAAGAAAAATACAAAACTTTTGCTTTAATGCATTAGCATTTATGCGATACATTAATCTTTTCTGTAATGTCACGTATTGTGCTATGATAATCTGAATCCATAATGAACTTAACACGGGTCTCATCATCTTCAAATGGACAGATCGTCACCCATTTTTCAGTGAAAATCACCAGAACGATATTTAGTAAAACAATTTTGATAATGCCTTTCTTTCAAAGCTTCATTCCTATATATGAGATGTCATTTCTTGTGTACTAACATAATACAATAAAATATGACAGAAATGCTGGTCCGTACTTCCATTTTTAAATTGAGATAAAAACAAAACTAAATAACTAATCTATATATATTTTTTTTACTAAATTAAAGTCCAAACAACAAGAAAATAAGATAGGTTAGTGCTTTGAATATGTTGACAAAACAAACAAAAAATGTGCTAAGACCACCTATAGGCAAAATCCGTAAACACTTAGTTGCCAACCCAATACTATTCAGAATTATAAAATCTGAACTACTTTGAACAATGAAAGAATATTTATTTCTATTTATAATATATTCAATAAAGCATTTAGTATCTTAATGGCAGATACAATGGCTTAAAACGCTAAATCATTGTATTATTAAGCAGTTGTCAAGTAGATTGACAGTTAATAATGTCGTGTGAATGTCAAGGCTGTTGAGATATCGGTTTTGTGCAATAGATTCCTCAACTGTTTACATTTGTAGGTCGACATCAATGTTCTTAGTTCTAATGTACCACGGAGCGTTAATGGTCCTGCTTTTGTTCATCGACTACAATAATTGTTTAATGGCAGTATTCGACAGTTTTAAAATTAACGTCTATATAACAGCTAAGATAAGTTACTTCTTCGAAATTAATATTTATAATTATTGGATTCGACTGAAAAGTGTATTATTTCATATGAACTATAAAAGTGTATTACTTTAAGTATGATAATTTAAACGAATAGACACGTGTGACCCTAAATTAGTAAATTCATAGATTTAAAGTTTCTTATTTAATTATCTTATTTATGAAGATTGACTATTCTGTAGATAATATAATCTTTGAACTCTCAAAGTTTAACTCTTAACATACAAGTTATTATAAATACAATGGTACTAATAGAATTCTAATAATGAACTCCCTATGGAAAATAATGACATAAAGCGTTCTCACTATTGATTTTTTTCAATGAGAAATCCGAGGACAGGTTAAGTGACTTCTAAAAATGAAAATTAACTAAATTTTATGTAAAAAAAACTTTTCAAGATTATTTTTACACAATTTTGTAATATATCTTTTTATTACGGTAATACAAAAAATACAAAGCGATATAAATTAAAAACTCCTTTGTTTTTTTATTCTTGAATTATGTAAATTTAATAATCACCGGCACATATAGAAGAAACATTGAGAAGAAGAAGTAGAATATACATTTAGTAAACTTATGTTTAATTACTTTATCTGAATTGAAGATAAATTTAAGAGATTGCATGGTTTCGCAATCAACGAGAAAGTATAGTAAATTGATATGTAGTCTAGGACGGCATAGGGAGCAAGTGAGTCACGGGGCAAAAGTGAAGTTGTATCGAGGGTAGTTGATGTTCCCTCTCGCTCGTGTACACGACTGTCGTATGTGCGTGTGTCTCTCTCGATCGCTGACAATGTGCGGTACCGTTGTTTGAACGATCCCCATCTGGGCCGTTTGATTTAGTGCACTTAGACAGTGACAAGTAGATGTAATAGCGGTGGCAATGGTCTGCACATGAAATATTTATCCAGTAAACAATACGAGAATGGGGGGTGGCTGAAGTGGGTGGCTCAGATCAGAAACGATATGGTTTTATTGTCTCTCCAACAGGCCGTACATCCGCGCAAAAGGGGAATCCTCGCCGGGGGTGGTAGACAGATATATGCTGCAGAGGAAACCATAAATTCATCTGCCCTCCCCCGTTCCTTTAACTTAACTAACTGCCTTCAGATGAATCGATGACTTAAAAGCAGCATAAACGCCGACGAAAGGGGATGACAATCGCAACTTTATTCTGTCCTGTTCGGTTAGGGCTCGTCGATACTAGTCGAAGGACGCTGGGGGTGGAGTGATCGAAACGGATACACGGATACAATTTTATTTGCATGAGAAGGGTTGAGAGAGGAGAATGTCTTCAATTTCTATCCGAATGGGTCAGCCGGACTTCCGTATATACGTACCATCTGTGCATATGCGATGGTGAAGGAGAGAGGGAGCAGGAATTTGCATTTTCGACCGTAAAAGTATCTTGAGCGGAACGCAAACGTCTTTTTAACAACAAACAACACCAATCCCGGAATAAGTAGAGTGACGATAAAAGATCGAGACACGTTACATCACTTAATGACATTTGCTACAGCTGATTCGAACATATAGAATCTCAGATATTAAAGAGAAATATAAACACATTTTAATTCTACTTATTAAATACATTTTAAATAAATACTTCATATTTACAATAATAAAACTATAGTGAGCAATTAAAGTTAATAATTATATATGTGATATAAATACGCAACAACTCCTCGCATAGTGCAGGTACATATACCCCGGACTGCAGAAACCGGACTAATTGAGTACTTAAAAACCACATAAATATAAACTGCATAATAACAATAGACCCAATGTTTAAGGTTTTCAAAACGATAATTTCAATAAATATAATTAAAGAAAAATCTCAGTCGATAGCCCTTTATGCCAATATATAATTTTGTGTCAATAAATAATTTTGCGTACTAATTGACAATTTACTTTGATTTATCAATTGAAACTAAGTTCAAAGTAATGCTCGATATGAAATTCTGGTGTTTTTTAGTATTTCTATATTCTGTATTATGCGTGAAAAGATTTCATTCAATAAGTTATTTCCGAATATTATATATTCATATATGGATGTTTTTCTCTATACTTCAATATGTTAATGTTATTACGTATAAGAAAAAATATAAAAATTTGTTTTTCAAAGAAAAACCACTTACATTTATTTGGTACACATTCCCTGATCTATCTCCTGTTTTTAATAAATAAAAGTTCAAATTGTACTACATTTAGGGCTCTTATTAGATTATTACAAACCTAGAATCGTTCTAATATCTCCAGAAGGTTTAATATCCCCGATTTAGCTAATAAGATTTAGTATATGATCATAAAATTTTTAATAGAATTGTTTGTTTGTAAAGCTGTTGTGTTTAAATTATTTTGATTTTGAGTTTTCTTCTGCTTATATATTTTGTATAAATAAATCTAAAATATCAGAATTTTTAACTAGAATAGCTTTGATTTGGAAAAAAATCTCGATTATCGTATATATTTTGGACACTACTCTTACAGTTTATAATATCAACACAACAGGGAACACAAGAAACAGACATAACTTGAGAACGGAACCAACATTCTAAATAGGAGCATAGTGGTACAAGGCATTAAACATGAAAAATATATGAGCACTTCAGAAATGAAAAATGAATTAGCTCTCAATAGGATTGCCCAAAAGTACACAAGAGGAGGAATATAAAATAAATTGTAATAAAATTGTAATTGTAAAAATGTAAATAAGTTTTTAGAAATAATCCTTCTAGAAACGCAGATACACTGTATTTTTGCATAAATACTTCATTAGGTATTTAGTTTTACTTTTTTATATATTAATTGGGCCAAAGGGTAATTGAACAAAAGTTGAACAAAATTCGATTCACATTTCTTTACTTATATGTATAAAAACTTGAAAACATCTAATTTTATAAAAATAATTACCTAAAATTTAAACAAAATTATGGATATAAAATATGTAATAAACTAAATATTTTTTTCTATAGAGTTTGTAATTTACGCATGGCAATTATAAACAAGGGATTTAGTTCACATGATATTTTGCCGGAATGGACTTTTGTTCAATGAATAACCGATTTAAAACATTGCATATATTTTCGATCAATAACTCTGTCGGTTTATTGTCGATTTATTAAATTATATTATATAAATATGTTTATAATATTTGTAAAATAAATCGCATTTTCGATAATAAATGAACAATAGAATGAATGATAATTAGTAGAGATAAATAACAAACGTTATTATGAAAATAATTAGTAACATTAATATTATAAAATAGAACAGTTATTGAAAATAAATCAAAATTTAATTAATCATATATAAGTCGTGAAGATACAGGAATAATAGATTCTAATTTGTAAAGTATAACGTAAATAATACAGTTTAATTCTACAAATTAATTAAGGTTCTCAAACTTTTCAACGTTGCCTCGTACTTCTTAGAAACCCACTTCATCTACGATGTTTATTCTGTGGAATTAATACCTATAAAAACTTATTGATTTTTATCAAGTAATTGAATGTTTCAGGTCTGGTACTGGCATTTCTCTGTAATGCTGATTGTTTTTATCCATGGTTATATTTCAGCAATTAGATGTGCCAGTTTTGTTACAGTCTAACTCTGGCAGCAGCAGTTTAGTAAGAGCTATATTGGATCCACAGCAGCTATTACCTATACAGCGCCTCTGGAGATTATCCTATACGCGCTGCAAACCCTAATTGCTCCGCTTCGCTGGACTGTTTTCAATGCTCTTCTGTAGCTTAACACTCTCATTGCGTCGTCCCATATAGGAGCAATGAATTTACGTCATATTTTAATTTGTACAAAGGGCTAAGAAATTCTATCTAGAAAGGGCGATTATTATTTTAATTAAAAAAATAAAAAGGTATTCAATTGCAGGAGCAAAATAAATTAATAATATAATAATTTCATATTAGTATACAGTGGAACCTCGGTATACGATCTTAAATCAGTTCCTGATGTTTGGACTTATAGCGAATAGAACGTATACCTAACTAACCTTTCCAATAAGAAGAAATTAAAAATATTTAATCCGTACTTGTGTAAACATTTCTCCTCTTTATAGTTAGCTCCTAATAGTATTCTTTCACATCATTACATTGATCCACTTCCATGGATCTGGCAGGAGAAATAATATCCTCCACTATAGAGATTCGACGTCCCTTTTGGTTACCGCTTGAGGACCCACGTTTCTCCAAGCGGAGTTCATTGTTCTGTGGGAAACTTCCAAGCTTTGTCAATGACCGATATAGAATAAACAGTATAAAAGTGATTTTTTCAGAATTCTCTCAGAGTTAATTCTGTCTCGGAGGTTACTTGAAAGTGTTAGAAAGGGTGGTCAGGATGTCGAAATAATACAACTGTATTATGGATATTTATATTGATAGCTCTTCTGCAGGAAGTAGTGCCGTTGG
>JAFMTC010000008.1:0-39258 GCA_018845635.1 Nicrophorus orbicollis | reverse complement strand
CACCTACTATTGAATAATAAAGTTGTTGTAAAACCAATTGAATTTACTTAATTCAAACTACTAAGACTCCACAACGACAACACCAGACATTACTCCACGGTGTCCAGAATTCCATCCCTGGGACACAACAATCCAACGAATACTATTGAATAATAAAGTTATTATAAAACCAATTAAATTTACTTAATTTAAACTACTAAGATACAACAACGACAACACTATATATTATTCCATATTGTCTATAATTCCATCACTGGGACACAATAGTATTGTATATATTTATTGGTTTACGTGTGACTTTTACAATAAATATTAATTTCATAAAGATAGTAAAAATTTGCATTATTATAAATTCCTATCGTTGTTTGTGTACAAATGTATTAATTATTCATTTCAAATTTAATAGAATGTCCTATAAGTTGTTAATTAATTGAATAAAGTTAGACCTACATTAAAGAAATAAACGTTTTAAATTCCGAACAGTAGAATTTTTTTAAATAAAACTTAATGGACGTAAACATTATCAAATTAATTATTTACAAAGGATCATTAATTTTAAAAGGTCACTTGCGTTAAGTGTTAAGTAATCGAAATTTATTTTATAATCCATTTCGAGCGTATTCCGATTCCTTTCACCGATCCCAATGAAGCAATCGGCAGCGAATTGTAATTACGTTTAGCATTTTACACTCGAACTCGCATTTTCTACATCTGCTTATTATGCATATACCCAATGCTCTTTTATTAATTCGCTCATTTTTTAAATATTTTTTGCAGTCAATTTCGCTTTATTTATGGGTAAATATGTCTGGAGATCTGCTATTATTGTTGCTAGAAAAATGCTTTGATTAATGGCACGTACTGAACTCATTAACAGCGTAATAGAGATATAAAACAAACGTGAGACCAGTCGCCAATTAGAAATCGTAATAAATCTTCTGGAGATTTTTATCTCTTTAGTATGCACATTCATAAATTATATCGTTCTAGAGAAAATGCAATGACATTTTAAAAAAATATAGGTATATGCATTATGTGCATTTTTATAAAATTTCTTTTATATATGCTGAAAGACATGCATGTTAGGAAATTCAACATATTTAGTCAACTTCTACTATTTTATTTAGAATTTGTATATTTAAGTAGCAACTTCAGTTTATTAAACATTCCATATTGAGGTATGGTATAACCACACTGTACATTAGTCAAAATGATTTTAGTCAGAAACACATTATCATCTGGGGTCCAGTGCTGAAGGAGGGAGTCAGAGGGAGTAGGAATATGAGACTCAGGAATCAAACAAAGTGTCTTAAATGTATGAGGTTGCATATTCTCGTCGAACCGAATAAGTTGTACCCTGAAGTTTCTATTTATTTTGTTTATAATGTAGTAAAAGTAAAATAATGTTACTGAGTGTTGAGAGTTTCCATGGTATATATATTGTTTTATTATTATGAAGCTAGTCGCATTTCCCATTATTAAGTACTTAACATAGTTTGGTCAACAATATCTGTTCATAGTAATAATAAAGAAACTGAAGAGGTTATCCATTGAATACTATTGTATATTTGTTATTTACTAATTTTAAATAAATAGTTATTGAAATAAATAAATGTAATACTCCCATATCTCGCTTTACGGCCTAGATACGTTCCACGAAACTAGGCTGCAAAGTGAAAAGCCGTATAAGGAATCAATTATTTGGCAAGATTGGCAACTTGTAGATATATCGACATGGAAAAAAGGTTTTTTTTTGCCGTTATAGCGAAATATTTTAGGCCATAAATCGGAAATGTGCCTTAATTGAAGAAGGCCGTTATAGCGAAATGCCGTATAAAGAGCGGCCGTATAGCGAGTGTAGTGTATATCCAGCTAATTCCTGAAAATAACAATGATTTTGTTACCGAACTTGAATAATCTAGTAAATTCATTGAATATTTATAATATTTACCGATAGTAAAATCACAAATAACTAAGACAACATTTAAGGTTCAATGTTTTAAAATACAACCACTCCCCTTATTATTCAGCTTAAGGAACCAGTAGGTTTATTTTATAATTAAATTAACTTCAACTACCTCATTTCGTATTGTTTACTCATGTGTTAATTTTGCTCTGCACTTTCAATTTTGTTATCCCGTGATCACTTGCATTTCCTGGCGAGGAAGCTTCACATTCTTCTTCTAGCATGGTTTTAAATCGTTGATTCAGATATCAGTCTCGAATGTATCACCTTCTTTGCCTGGCCTCGGACCAGAGGAATCAAGGATTTGAGGGTATCTATATAAAACTCTGACTAGTAATTTCTTCACATACCAACACTGCTTTTTGCAATAGAATACATATATTTTTCAGAATATTCATACCTAGAAAGCAAATTGCTTAGGTGAAATAAAATATACGATACTAGTTAAGGCTGTATTATTCCTGTAATCCAACTCTATCTATCTTTGCATTCTCTTTTCTGCATATCACTTCTTTTAAGCTCGGATTTCTATTGGTATAACGACAACTATGACTGCACCTTGGTTGATTGTTCTCTTTTCATATATTACTGTATCATGATACCGTCATTGAGTCTCCTCCTCATATAGCAGCAGTGTAAAGCATTACATATTATTTTACTACACCAAACAATCTTCATTTAACTTCTGTCATCCGTTATTAATTCATCCGATTATGAATACCCACCAGTATTTGATGACTTGCTGGTATTTAATTTCGTAGAATATTATTGAAGTCAATTTTTTCCTTTCTTCAAATTACTAATACAACTCCTTTATATCTTGCATAAGACTTTGTTTTCTCTCAAACTTACAACCAACATCATGTCTTTTTTAAGTAATTCGCAAGATAGTATTCTCAAAATATGAATTACACCAGTCCCTTTTATATACTAAATCCGCCATTGCATCTAACAAAATTAAATTACGTTATTATTTTTTAATTAAGTAGTGATAAATCTTACTTATTTCATCAGTTAAGACCTGTATTATCTCATTTTATAATCAAACAATTTATCGATCACTTGCAAAACTTTCAACCTTATTTTTTTTTAGACATCCGTCAGACTCTTTTTATAACCACTTTTTCTAAATCAACTACAATTTTCTAACAAATTGTATTAAATTTAGGTAATAAGGACTAAAGTAGACTACTTGCAATATGTGTGAATCGAAAACAATTACTAACTGAAGCCTGTATACATAATTAAACAAGTTGGTATAGCGCTGAAGTCAACCAAATTAATTGATTGAGAAAGTTCTTTGAAGTTTTAGAAAGAAAAAAGAGATAAGATTGAAATCAATCACTTTTTTCAGATTTTCCATCTCATAACTGGTGCCAAGGTGCGAGTATTGAAGCATGCATGCAGTGTGCGTGCGTGTATGAGAAGGAGATAGAGTTGGACGTGTTTCCTCTAAGGGCCGTAATGGGAAATGTCGACACGGGGTTTGACATCAACGTCGTCGTGTGAGTGAATGCGTGTGATACTCTGTACGTACGTTTATGGGTGTGTGTGTATGTGTCGCGCCATATTTAAATATACAGCGGCGCAATATTAAATTCAATTTCACTCCAAAGTGATACGAGCGCTTTTTGACGTTTAATCAATATTGCATATAATCCAGGATATTAATGCAGGTGGAGAGGCAGAACCGAACCTAGTGAACGAGCATATATATATACACACACACATATACATATAGAGAGGGTACATTGTGCGTGCGACAGAGATGGCAACAGGGTTGAGGGGCGGCAATGGTTGTGCTTGAAGTTAGGTTTGGTGAGGTGAGGTGGCGGCGGAATGTTGAATGTTGTCCTGCCAACAGGTGTTAATTTTACAGCAAATGCGATGTCCTATTAGACCGTACAGGATGTCACAGCCGCCGCATAATTAAAAGAATTTGCATTCCATTACGCCTCTCTCGCGCGCGCGATTTGATTCATCCACAATTCGCGCGTTCGATAATAATAATCTTTTCCATCCTCGCCTTTGCGTGTTACGGAAAATTACGTCCACATCCACAAATAGAATACTCCATTTCCCAGCACTGACAGCCCCGCAAATTTGTATCTTCTGTCACGGTGCACTTTCCATAAATTAATGAAAATGAAAGAAGAAAAAAGTAGCAGCTACACCATGTACAACGAATTTGAATCAATGCACGAGCAAATGTTAATAAAAAAAATATAATTTTATATCAAAAAATTCATTTATTTTTGTTTGTTATTCAGACATTTCCACTTGATGTATTATAATTACACTTTTCAATTTATAATTAACTGGTAAATCGAAATCAATTTTTAAATAGCGTGACTCTTTAAATGTACAGTATTCAAACTATTACAAATTGTATCCGTTGCGCGCTTTTTTATAATTAATTTTGCAATCAATAATTAGCCTTTGCATCTTCGCCGACGTAATTGGAACAATTTAAATCTTCTCTGAGAATGTCGCTATTAGTTTTGTACTTCTTTCAATCTTTTCGCTTCAGTAAGTATTTCTATAAATATGTGAATCAATACACAATTTTAAAATTTCTATAATATGTTCATTTTCTATATAATTAAAAAGCATGCAAGAATAAAATTATTGATGAAAACTATTGTATTCTGATTAATAAAAAATAATTTGTAATAGTTGTTAAACAATATGTATATCACATACTTATTATATAGTATCTGTTTATGAAACCTACTTTTGAAAACCCTTTTTCTATGATAGTTATTTAATTCTTTCTAAAACTAAAAGAAAACTGTAATTGCAATAAGAAAATACTTATCTAAATCTTAAAATGTCAACTTTATTCTCGTATCATTATAATCCTAACTAGTGGTAAGAGCTCACAACATTCTTATTGAAACATTAACATACACCTTACAAAAGTACAGAATAACATAACTTCTGAATTTAGAAAAAAAAACTTTCTATATAAAATACAAAACATTACAGAAACATATTTTTCTGTTAAATTGCGAAAACGTTTAAATGAATTTTATAAAAAAAGTTCATATTTGATAAATAATCTTACGTTTTTAAGTTAAAAAAAGAACTTTAATTTCATAGAGAAAATGGACCAAAATATATTGGATGTATTAGATACTATTTTATAATTCATACAATTTCGGTTAATTGAAGCAAGTGCTTTTGACCTTAATCCGCAAATACAGTTGGGCTATTCTTGGTGGTTCCTGCATAAATCTAGTACAAATGGATCGGTAGATAATTCCTGCAATTGGTGCATAAGCGTATTGTATTAACATTTCTATATGTACAAATGCGAATACGGACTGAAATAAACTGAAATTTAATATGGAATAGTCTTGTTGACTCATAGTTTATTTGAGTTTTATTAAAGTAATAACATAGGCTTTATATGTTATATTATACAAATTTTGATGATATTTACATAATATTATTTAATATCTGCTTAGAACAATGATGATATTCAAATTCAAAACTAATACTTATGTCGTCATATAAATTTGGTATTACAATATTATACATAAATTATTATCTTGAATAACGTATTACAGAAGGTTTTACATAGAGAAAGTAATATTTTATAAATTATATTAAATATATAAGAGATTTTATAGATGAATGTCTCAGATACACAGGCTAATAATATTTCAAGAAGTAATAGAGTTTATGACTGTATATGACAGGCTCTTTGATAGTCCGAGCCATTTTTCATTATTTGAATTTAAAGCCACATTTAAATACGTATTTAAAAAGTATGCAAAAAAAGGTATTAAAATAATAGTACAAGAATTGAAATGGAAAAGAGCCGCAAATAATACTTCAGAGCCGCATATGGCTCGCGAGCCACAGGTTTGTCCCCCTGGTATATAAAAAAGACCATTTCTGTTTGTCATTATGAAGAGCCCAAACACTCACTGTATTTATACGGCCATTCGTAAAGTTAAACACACTTATCCAATTCTATCAGATTAAAGACAAAAGTGCTTAAATAATTAAAAAATATTTAAATTATAAATCTAAACAGAATTAGTCCACATCTGTATACAGATAAATTATGGAAAAAGTAAGATCATGAACCGACCCCCTTTAAGGTGTTTTGTAAGACTTTGGCATGAATGTTAGTTGAATTGATATGTACCAATTTTCTTAAGGAGTCAATAAAGTAATATTATATTCTAATACAATCAGAAATAGACAAAATTATTTCACATATATTATTTTGATATATGATTTCGATTTGATATTATTTATACCATAATTAAAATAAAATAAAACTGAAAATTTTAAAATTAATTAATAATAAAAAAAAACAAAAAATGACTTTATAAAACCTCATTTGTCTCTGAAACTCTGCTTACAAATGATGTTTCTTCATCTACAATAGGAAGTTAATCATCAGACAGTACATATTAATTTCTTTAATTTTGTAATAAATCGTTGAAACCACTCAGAATATATCTGGGGTGTATTAAATATCACCTGTTAACAATTAATTTAATAGTATACATAATAATTCTTATATACTTCTTTGTTCTCTTCAAACTCGTGTTCATAGACATATTTGAACTCTTCGTCAATTTCAATATCGAAGTTAAATGAACCAAACGCGACAGAAATTCGTCTGTAAACATAATATTATCATCTTCGATCTCCTTATCTAGTTTAACTTCTTCAGATTTTTCAATAAAAACTGTTCGTGAATATGAAATTCAGTGTATTTGCTTCATCATCGATCACTGACTGCAACTAATTGATAAAGGCAATGTGTAATATTTTAAAATATTACATATTTTGCATATATTTTTTACATACAATTGTGTCATTTCTTTAAATTTTTATCTGCCGAAAATTGTTGGTATTATTAGATATATCAAAAGAAAAAGTAATATTTATAAATTTATTATTAACATTTTTCAAAATATATAATATTTTTGGTATAAAATACAATAATTTGTAATCTGTTCATATATTATTTATTCATTTATTAGATTTACAATCTTGTAGTTACTTTTTTATAATTATTTGTATATGTGTCCTCATTCCTCTCCTTAAGCTTTTGCTCACACCTGTTTGCCCTAGTTTAGCTTAGCCGGTTAGGCACATATATGTATATACAACCGAACAAGCCAAGCCCATGAAGTGTGAACTATTTACAAGCACGTATAGAATAAAGTCCCAAGCCGACGAGCCTCATTGAGTAGATGTACAAAAGGAGGACTAACTAATTTATTTTATAAGGGATTTAAAAAATCCATAGCAGTAGTAATAATTGTCATGATAAGTACAATTATAATAATATTTGTTGCAACAATAATTACAAAAAATATAAACTTTGAAAAGATAAATTTAATAAATTGCTATTGCTGTAAAGTGCTATAGACCTTAGGTCATTCTACCGAGATTGCAATTATTTATTATTTTAGATTAATTTATAATGAAATGTGGTGCAATTATTTTACTTTAATTTATTGATCTATTGCAAAAAATGTTATTATTGTTACAATTGTGAATTTTTAATTATGGTTTCTTGAATAATATTATAAATTAGAATAATTCCACAGTATATGGTCAATAAAGATTTCGAAATTAAAACTATAAAATACATGATTCCTTAGAATCTAGATATTGTAAATTAGGTTACTGGTGAACTAATCAAGTATATCCATAATAGCTCCCAACTAACTAGATTTAAAATTTATAAAAACATCCACTGTACACATCTTGAAACTTAATTAATTAGAAATTTGAATTAATATAGTACTCTGTTTTGTCCATTTTACACAGATACAGGCTGAGAAACAAATATGCAAATTTTAGATTTTTGTTCGAATCTGCAAATATCTACAAGAAATATATAATTATGTTCTATATTATATAATGTTCGGGATCCACATTAGGGATAATCGCAAGGGTCAGCCCATCCGAAGTGCAATTTGTAGGGCCTCACCCTGGAGGAACCGCAATTAATTTGAATTTTAGACTGTATTTATTTAGCTAACATATCAAAAAGGTACATCATATTGGGATGCTGCCGTTGTAATCTATAGTTAAAAAAATAAAATATATTTCTAAACATAAAACCTAACACAATAATAATAATAAAGAGAAAAGGTCGGCCAAAGGTCTATCGACCATCGATCTTTCCGCCTATTATAATTGTATTTTATTAAATTTTGTATATTGTTCACAATAATTTGTATAATACACAACTATTATTAATTAATCTCCGATACGTGTAATCATCGCGTACGGTTGCTAATTATCCCAATTGAAGGGAAGAGACCAAATAATATGTAAACAGAGCAGGGCTAATATCTTAAGGAAGAGTACGCTTATAGATAATTATTTGAACCCTATAAATTGGGAATAGGAGGACTAATAAGAGGATGAAATTTAAAAGATTTGTTGGGGTTGAATCAACAGTCTTTGGTTGTGTTATTTAAAAGATTCGTTTCCAATATATTTTAAAAAATAAGATTCATGAATGTTTTATATTTGTATTTTTTATATGTAATAAATGCATAATTTTATAGTTGAATTTTATAATTGACAAAATGCAGAAATATTTATGTTTTTAACGTTGTACTCGTGTTTTCAGAATTAGAGTGCTGTCAGTTTGCTATTACAGCGCATTGGGAGGTTTTATGTAGTTTCCATGGAAAACCTGTTGTAATAGCATCAAAAATTTGACAACTGTCATGAATCCGTGTAATCCGTGGAGTGAAAGAATTTAGTTCTCGTGAGTGAAATGTGAGTGCGATTTTTCGATTCATCATATTTGTGATTGCAGCAACTATAATTGTAACAATGTTACTCTACAAATTGTCCATATTAAACAGCAGTGTTTTAGTTGATTACATACGATGGTAAGTTAATTAAATTTATGTCACATGATATAAATATATGTCGTAACGAGAAATACATTAAATTGAAAATAAATCAAAATCGAATGGACGCATAACTTTGGTTAATGTTAATTAACAATGAATATAAAAAAAATGTTTTAATTGGCACATCCAATAACTGCTGTTTAAAAGCCAGAAAATCATCTATAACGCACAGTCTCCATACTCTAACTGTTCCTTTTTTTCTCTTGTTTTCCTGCACTATGTAGGAAATTCTCCCGAACTTCTAAGTATGTGCGTATTCTTGTCACGTTTAAACAATACTGAGACATGTATTTATTTGCATATTTGTACCTCGGTCTGACATGTATAAATCTGAACTGTTAATTCATGAGTATAATGATTCTTCAAATCTCACCAAATAATAATAATTAACAAAAATAGGTAAACTAATACCTTGTGTATTTGACTAATACATATGTTGCAATGGCGAATTTTCATTTTGTCCTACAAAAAAATCACTCTTGTTAATGAACATTATAAAAACTAAACTAAAACTAAACTAGACTCTTTGTTCCATATCATCATATCTCTCTATCGTCTTCTCATTGAGATACCTCAAGAAACCATCCCATATATCCATCGCTCTCAGTTTAATACCTGGAAACTCTTGTTGTAAAAATAAAATCTAGATCTCGTCATTTCCGATCCCAGACTCAGATCCCATAACTCAGTAATTTCCATTGCAAAACTTCTAATAATAAAGCCGTATCTCTCCATATCCGTTTGTTATGTCCTTAACATCTTTACCAAAAAATGATATACAAATAAACCTCATACTAATCCGCAACAATGAGATCTTCTTAAATAATCCAAAATAGTTATAGTTCCTTGCGTTCACTTGACCTTTTTCTTAAACAAGAGATGCATTTTTTGAATTCGGTATTTCTGGAAATCCAAATATCGATTTATATAAAAAATAAAGTATATTGTTAAAATCTTAATATACAATCAAACAAATCAACATTTGCAAATGGCAATTGAGCATAGGTTTTTCCGCACTAGAAATAAATATGAATATATAATGTACAGAAGTTCATAAAAGAAAAATCATATCGTAATTCTTCAAACCGAATATTGAAGTGAATACAGGAAATATATCCTTCAGGCTGATTTTAGACTCTCAAATTACATTAACGGTAAAATTTATTGATGTTGAAAGGCCTTGAGCAAAACTAGAAAAATAATGCATTCTAAAATTGGTGTTATATTTGTTTCTGTATACAATAATTTATTACGAGGATTATATATGGAATTATTGGTGTTTCTAAGCTTGGTGATCGCTCGGAGGGTCACTCTATCCGCCACTGTGAGGTTATTTAGTACCGGTCTCCGACAAGTAAAATATGAAGTTGTGGCGTAGTCGATGAGTGGACTACAAATCATTATATAATTGCATTTTAATATTCAACCTCCGATCGTCAGTATTCTAAAATACCTAGGCCGTGAAGATCTATTTTGCATTTCATCCTTTTTCTTTGTAAGTTAAAATTGAGCTTTTGGTCGAATGGATTGTTTCCTCTGCCGTTTGATATAGCATGTTGTGAGTATAGTTAATTTGAAAAATATTGTAGTATTTAGTAAAAAAATAAGTTTAAAATCTTAAAAATTTCTTGAAGTTTGTTATAAACTAGAATGGTTACATTTTTATTGTGTGTATTTGATAGCCATGACATTTATAATCTATGCATTCGGATACTCAGTAAATTATTCATCGTGCAGACACTTATTTTACAATCGTTGCCCACTGACAACTAGCCCTACATGACTTTAATTATCTTAAGACTCTATGTTGTATTCTTATTGATCGAGGATTGGTGTGACCAGAAAATGAACCTAAGTTTCCCCTGTCAATAGACGACGAATAGATGACAAGCAATGCGACTATGAGTCGCCTAGAAAGGTTACATAGATTGTGGAAAGTTGAATATTCTTTGTATTGGTTTGAATACTTAAGTTAGTTAAATCTTATAGACGATTGATAGCCGTACGGCTTGAGTCGTCGGTCTATAAACCTGATATCATGGGTTCGTGAATCTAAAAACAACATACAACACTAACAGTCAACAAGTTATCAATGGACAACGATTCCAAAGTAGGAGTCTACAACGTAGAGGCATTTGCTTAATGTCCAATAGATTGAAAATATCGTTGCAAAAACACACCAAAAGAAAACATCTTGTAGGATGTAGCTAAATGTGCTTCTTTTAAAATGTTTGCTGTAGGTGAATTCATTTATCATACAATGTTAACTATAAATAATCATGGTTGACTTATTATCTTGATTCGTACCAGTATCCTATTTTTTAAATTAATAATCCAAATTATGATAAAAATGATAGTAGACTGTAAATTCTATGTAGTTTGCAGACTGCAATAAAATATCAGTAACTTAAAATTATTTCGTACAACATTCTAGTTTGGAAGATTAGGAAATGGCAGTACAAATTATTTTCAGGAAATCGTAATTATTTTCTGATGGTATAGGAACTAATTATATATTGCTGTTTTGTGGAATTTTTTAAGAATATATTTATATAATTACTTACAATAAATTGATCCATTAAATGAATATCATAATCTTTAACCTATATTTCTTAATTTATCTTTTTTTATAAATCGATGGAATACTTCGATAAAATGACTCCAAATATTCGCCGTTCCGGTGTCGCATGAAGAGTGGGGGCAATTTCCAAACTTTTTAAATTAGTTTAATTAAGATTATGTCCGACTTTACTTTAAAATATTAAAACGGTTTATCGCCCGAACCCTCCTTTTCCCTTCATTAACGAGCGATCATTTCACGGATACGCTCTGCGACTTAGCCTCTGTTTCTTGACTCATTTTCCAATATTCGATTTAATTAAATTTCAATTAACTTCCATGCAACGATGGTTTATTATTTATATTTACAATAGTTTCGAACCCAGTTTGCAGTAGTGTTTATATATAAATTCGATACTTTGCAATCAATTGTCGATTGTGAAAGATATTTATGGAGTTTCGATTTAAACCATCCTTCGGATTTCACGAGCGCTTGTGTGTTTGATTCTGGCGAAAGATTTTTTTTCACGATTTGTTGCAGGAAAATAAATATTTATCTCCTCCACAGATCCGCGTGTGTGTAACTATTCTACCATAAGTGCATTTCGATGTAGTGTATCCCAAACCCGAGAGCAAACGGCACTCATCGGAAATTATAATTTCCTCTAGTTTTCTTTTCTATTTAAAATAGAGATGAACATAGGAACACAATTGTTTGGTATTTACTGGATTTCTTCAGCTATGCGCGCGATTATGCAATGCACACGTAAGCCATGATGCGGTTAGGTTTCGTTTCCGGTTTCGGTTTACATGTGATGATAATTACGCGATGCAACCTAAACTAAACAATTTCGGCGTCTGCGAAGTTTACGGAAGCGCTTCCGCCTACTTCGCTGCCTCCGCCTTCTCTGCCGCCGCCGCCGGGGGCTTCATTTTAGCCGGGATGAATATGGAAAGATGTCACCAAGTTGGAAATTCCATTGTGAAATTAAAATAATTAAGCGCACCTCCGCGCTAGAGACAGGTGAGTTCTTAGAGTTTAATAACGCCGTCAAGTTCAACGTAATTATTTCGAAAACGACAGGATTCGCGGAGGGTTGGAAGCGGCGGCCGCCTCCTCCCCAAACCCTCGTATTAACTTAACGCTCCTCGCGAATTGGAATAAAGCGTATACAAAGTTTACACATCTAGAGATATTTGCTGTATATGATATTTGAGTTGATTCTATTAAATGATTTATAAACTTCATTCAAAATCATGAACAATACTGATAATGCGTATGTTTCTTAGGCGAAGGAAATAGGGCTTTTTGTAACAATTCATTTGTTTTTATTTCATTATTGTTGTAACATGTTTATTAGGAATAATTATAACATAAGACCTATCAACCGAGATTATTATTATCAATTTGTTGCAAATGATTCAGGCATAAAATAGATTTCGCCCAATTTATTGTCATTAAATATATTTAATAATAATAATATATAAACTCTGATGTAATAAAAAAATCACGCATTGATATCATTTAATTACAGGAAAGTTTTATATTTTAAACTATATAAACACATACTGAGAAGTGACTTTGCTGTATAGTTGAAATAACTTTTGATTGACAGTTTTCAATACCGTTATTCTAAACTAAAGCATTTCTGTATTATTTTTTTTTACCTACTTATTATGATATATTTCGGCAGGAACACCTCAGTGGATTGATGATAGTAAATATAACAACATTAATATGTTTTATTATATGTTTTTAATAAACCGAATAACAAATAATGTTCAAAATATATCCGATTTCTCGATTGAACTCTTTACGAGCACATTTTGGCAGCAATTGAATTATCGCTTTAACTTTGTTGTTATTTTTTCTGGGTCATATTTTACAAATTAGTTTAATTTTCTGAATAGAAATACTTATGGTCTATAATTGATTCTAATAATTGTGTTTTCTTTGATTTGTACTTGCATTATTTTGGTTTGTATTTTTTCATGTAGTTATTGCAATACATACTATTATTATTATTAATACTTGTATTTCCTTTTTCTTATAGTTGTATGAATGTTGCATTATTTTGTTCAATGTTACAATGAAAATATTATTATTATTACAATAATTCAATTTTTATATAGTATGTAAAGTTCATATGATATAATGATAATTATTTTATATTAGCTTATGCTTAAATATATTTCACAATATTCAATACATATTTGCATTATACTACAAATGTTATTGTTTGTAATTGTACCAGTACTAATCTGAAACAATCGATATGTTTATATTATGTATAACCCTTTATTTGCTTTTCAATTATATCTATATAAAGCTAAACCAACAGCACCAAATTTGTTTAAAAAATAAACAATGCATATGCAATACTCGATTTCATCAAAAACAATTTATATTTAGTTTGAAATATTGAAAATTAATCTCTTCTATATTAATTTTCTTGATAATCACTGACACAAAATGTATTAATTGATATCAAACCAAGATATTATAGATATACATTTGTGATCCTCCATATTTCAAATCTATATTATTATAAGTTAAGCTATATCTATTGACAATAGAAAAAGATATTTTTGCAGTTTTAAAGAATATAAAAAATCTAGATAATTTATGTATAAAAATTACATGAGCGCTATTTTTAAATTTATAATATAAATGTAGTAATTTTATATAATTAATACTAATTTTATAATAGCATACAATATACCCATTTGGGAAATCAAGTTAATTACTCTCATTGAAGTTTTTAAAGTTTTATGGAATTGTTTTCTATTAAATAAAGGAAGAATGTAATCTAATTTAAACTTAATTTAATGAAAATAGTTTTAATTTTTCGAAGGGATTCTGTTGTTGTTTTGCGGTTTTGGGCCGAGCCTGAGGAGGATTTAGTGTTTATGTGGGACGGCCGGCTTCTGGGGGATGGCTATAGTCAGGAAATGAATGATTAATCCGGAAGGGCCAAGGCGCTTTGTAATAAATTAAGTTTAATTAGAAAACTTTGCGGTTGAAATATTAAATAAACCTTTGACACGGTTCTAGCCTCTCTTTTTCTTCTTCAAGTGAGTGCCACGTCACGCATTTATGACAGGGCTATGTGCCAAGGGGTGCCGCTTGTAGGGAGATATACACACATTTTAATTAAACAATTGAATAAGACGTGAATAATCCGCCTACCCGATTAAGGAGGGAAGAAAACGGGCAGATCTCTGGAAGCGTGGAACGCAACAACGTAGTCCGCCGCAGTAGCTCCATCGTTCTCTTGGGATCGGAGGCTGTGGAGTAGAAGGAGGTGGATGAGGAAGAGTAGGAGGAGGCGGCGTCGGTGGTAACGGAACATTTAACAAATGAGCGAGCTGCGTCAAAGTTTTACAACAATTTCAATCAAAATGATTGCAGCATTAGTCTGAGCGCCGGGCTTAATATTTGACACGACCACTTTGTTATTTCGTAGGTCGCGGCCCGCCAACTGCCTCCTCCCTTCTCACGAACATCCTCTCTTCCGGTTGCAGACTAAACATTTAATTTCATTCTAATTTATATTGGCGCTCTAAGGTTTATACTTCCACTCGGGATAATTACGCAAACGCTCCGAATGCATAAATTAGAAGCGCCCTTGTACCCGGCGCATCCACCCGTCTCCCACCGAAAACCCTTTTTGCTCGTCTCACGCGACGACGCCTGCACCATTCCAAAGTAGAGGCATCCTTTTCTCTCTCGCCCTTCTGCAGACGAAACTCAACACACAACATAAATAAATCTTTGCTCGTGCCCTTCCATTTAACATTTACGAACTAATTTTACACCCAAAACTATTTTCTATTTATTTTATTTACTTTTTTTTGTTTAAAATTAGTTTAAGTTCACAGATATTACAATTTATAAACAAGTAATCTAATTGAGATTTTTCGATTTTTATAATACTATATTTTATAGACCATTTTATATTTAAATTTATTCATGATTAATATTCTATAATAGTTGTAATTTGTAATAAAATATCAATTATTATCTATTTTATATATATCAAGTTAGTTGCATAAACCTCGATTTACGCCGCAGTTCCATTCCTTTAATAACGGCTCAAATCGAATCGGCGTAAAATAAACCCATATTCACAGTGAGTCTATAAATGAGAAATCAACAAATAATTTTGTTTATTAATATAATATAATATCAAATATATAACTGGTTTCGATGATAGTACTACCCTGTGGAGCTTAGGACTGTAAACTATAATGCATCACTTTTCTGTGTTTGTCTAGGCTACATCTGTACCTCACTAATGCTACCATTAACCGACTAAAAAGTATGTGATTCTTAACACATTACAAATCACATCAAGAGCAACTAACCAACCTACTTTTCAGATCAGGATCAACACCAGTGGTTGGGCCTTCTTCCTCGTCGAGGATTCTCTTCACGAGGGTTTCTTCTATTAAAATAAGCACTTCCAGATCATTGAAAGCATCCCACCAGTTCCGATGACTTTGCTTTGTCCGGAGTGCCAGGAATTCACACATGCCACGAACGTTTGCCCTAACGATGTTAGGTGCATGAAATGCCATTGTCAACATTCTACATACACGTCGTACATTTACGTGGCCGCTTCCTTCGAAGTGTATGGTGTGTAACTCATTAAACCACGCAGTATGTACTTCTAAGTATCCAAAAGAGGCCTTCAATACCGATTATCGTGTCACGTGTCCCCAATACCAAAATACAACTTTGAAAAAAACAAGACTTTTACTAACATCACCCAATTGAAATCACCTTTCATATAATTATTTTCTTTACTTCCTAATTACTTTATCAGATTAATAAACCAATATACTTAAAAGATAATATTATAAAAACGAGAAATATAAATAACTTTTAGGTTATATCATGATGGATGGAAAGCAATATATAGATATTCCAAAACTTTAAGTTTTAACAGGTCTAATTCGTAACTAGTCACTACCACCAGTAACTTAAAAATTTTGTTCGATAACTTGAAAACGTACCCTTTTTAAGTAGTATTGAGTGTTGGTTATTATATGTAATAGGTCTAGATTACTAGTTGTGGAGAAATTGTTGTTATTTTGAGAGTACTAAGAAGAGTTAAAATTGAATTGATTTCTGTTTTCGCTGATTATCTGATTCTTTATTACTTTTATTTTGATGATGTTTGTGATGGATGAGTAATTTATTTCGTGTTACAACTAACCCAACACTGTATTACAATCAACCCAAGATTGTACTATACCATTTTCTATAAATACATATTGGATATCATTTCTTGTTTTAAATTAAAGTAATACTTTCATATTAATTAAAATATTTAATCTAAAGTAGTAAATCGGATATAGATTTGGTATTAATACCAAGGGACGGTCAATCCTGTTAGAATTTTCCAAGTCGTGGATCCGATTGTGTTTGGAGTGTGTGCATTAGATACGATTAGTACCTGAAAGGGGCGGCGGATTCCCTTCGTATCCTCCTGAATCGTCCGCTTTCCAGGACCCAATAATAATGAGGATGATGCGACGGGGCACAATTGCATTGTCGAATATCTGCGGATAATGAGGCATGCATCAAACGGGATTTGACGTGGGATTGAATTAGGAGCACGCCACTTATGCACACTGCCTGCCTGCCATATGCGAATATGCGAGAGAGAGCATCGCTTAATCGCATCAGATCATCTCAAAAATTAATTGTTCCAAATGTGGGACACTTTGTAGATAATGCTTTGTTGTGTGCTTCCACCGGATACCATCTTAAACCGTTTGACGAGCTCACAATTGGATCCATCAAAACTTGCTGCAGACTGGAACGTCGTGATAACCTCCTCTGTTTTCCGAGTTTCCCGCCTCTTCTAATTATGTATTTCGTATATCGTTATATTATTCAACAATCTTTGATCAAAAACTTCCATTTGCTGTCTTTAATTTAGAATTAATTATAATACCACGTTATACGGCCGCTCTTTAGGCGGCATTTCGCTATAACGGCCCTCTTAAAATAAAGCAAGTTTTCGATTTACGGCCTAAAATGTTTCGAAATAACGGCAAAATATTGATGTTAATATATCTTGCCAATCTTGCGCAAGCGCAATAATTGATTCGTTATACGGTTTTTCGCTTTGCGGCCAAGTTTCGTGGAACATATCTAGGCCGTAAAGCAAAGTATCGCCCCCGTTACAACAGCCCATTTTATATATTCATTATCTCAAATATTAAATAACGTTATTCCATTTAATATTTTTATCTAACCTAATGGAAACATGCTTTTATTATTATTTTATATGATTTTTCGCTACTTTCAATTCTATAGAAATTGTTTGTTATTTCTAACAAATACCAAATTATAATTAATTTCATCACTTTGATGTTAATTTAACGCGGATTAAATTTGAATACACAATAATTACAAACGTGCATGTTCGTAATAATATACTGCATACATAATGTTGGCAGCTTAGATACTTTAATTAGCAGTTTATTAGTTTATAATATAATTTATTACATTTACATCGCTATACATGTAGAGAATATTTTTAATATCTTTTTATGACAAATATTAGAATACGATATTATTATAAAAAATATAAACTGAACAGACATTATATAATATAAAATTGTTATATAATTCTATGTATACTTATTTCAACTTAAATTCTAAACTACATTAACAATTAATCTTTACACGTATTTTTGTTTTATCCATTATATCCATATTTAATCTGCTCTTTAGCTTCAGGATCATCGTCTACCAGTTTTTCATTTTTATAACTTTTTTTCATGGAAAATATTAAAACTAGAATTTAGAAATAGATATTTCGTTGTATTACCTAAATCCTCACTGTGTTAAAATATTTATCAAATAGTTTTGTTAACAGATTTAATGTCAATGTGCAGTGCCGAACATGTTCAAAGTTAAAACCATGATATCACTATTATCATGTTTGATTTCTGCTGAAACAAATTACAGGCCCATTGGCGAAATAATATATTATAAACGCCGTTAATATCCGCGATTCCAAACCGCTAATAATAAGCACCATTTATGCGCTTATGGGCCTTAAATGTGGTGTTCCATCAATTCCCATTTCCATTCGTTCGGTAAATCAAATATAACGTGCATGTATACTCTATCCGTATACATGCACGAGGTACGAGGATGAGCACGAGGCGGAAGATATCGACACAATATTTGCACGCCCTGTTCACCACCACCACCCCCCACCCCATCGAAACTCAAGACATAGATTAATTAACTGCACGTTCCAGAAAACAACAATCATCCACGTTTGCAATTCGAAATACGAGAGTTTGTTGTTTCCTGGAATATTTACACTAGAAATCGAATATTTTCTTTACGTGTTTACATATTTATTCAACAGTTCAAGATTTATTTTTAAATTGTCAAATAGTATATTTCGAAGCGTGATGAAATTAAATTTGAAATTAGGTAAAATTGTGGAAGGCTGTATATTGCCAGGCAATGCAGGTTGATTTTTTATATCTTAGGTTGCCATATTCTCTTTTATAATGCGTCTGGTGATATCAACCTATAATTTTGACCAATCGTGGATTTTTTATATTTATCAAACGTTGATAAAATAATAATAAATGATTAATTTTCTAAAATCATGTTCGTTAAAGATCATTTAAGAAGTGGCTGTAAATCACTAGTAGCTTTTTTATTGTCTTTTATGCAACGTATTTGCAATTTGTAAATTCGCACATTCAGCAAGTCAAGCATTGTATTTACAGTTTTAAATTTATGGACAAAAGTTTGTAACACTATTAAGTTAGTCAATTTTCTGAAATTTATATAAAATAATATTTAAGTTTAAGGGATCGAAAATCGCAGTCAATAAACAATTGTCTTTATATTTTTAGGTTTGAAAAAAATATTGTTATTATAAAAAGTTTTATCAATTTATAATTATAATTATATTAATAGTATCAGTCAAATAAACAAATAAAAAAAACAAAAATTGATACAATAAAAGAAAGACTGGAAACATCTATTATTCAAGAAAAACTCGAAATTGTCACTTCAAAGCGAAAACTATCGACGTGGAAGTCTACAGAAGAACTAGGTAGATAGGAAGAATATTTTTGGATGGCTAAGAAGCGCGAAATTGAAAAATGAGTCGGCGAGTAGGAGCTCAAGATCAGGCACTCAACACCGGTTAGCATCCGAAAAAGATCATTGTACCTTAACCTAAATCAAAGATCGCCGTCAAAGAGGTCAAAATATTATAAGAAGGGTCTCGAAATCGTGCGCATGTGGAATACGAAGACGAAAGTGGTACCGGTTGTGGTTCGAAAAATATCAAGATGTACTTCCATGAAAACCTATATCCCCCATACTACGCAATTCCCTATCAATTGGCCAATGGATAGCCTAGGGTCCAGGTCGGGAGTTTCTGGCATAATATCATATACAAAATGTAAAAAAACAACATAATACTAATAAAATATATAAAAACAATTGTTAGAAAACCATGAGTCCATTGTTAGTTATTTTCTCCTGGTTACTTTTTTCTGAAAAAAATATACAGTCAACCCCCATATAATGCAGTGAATGCGTATCGCGTTATATGGAAACCGCGCTATAAAAAACTCGGATTTAACTGTACAAACCAGGCTAATTCGTAGCATGTTCAATGGAAACCGTCTACCGCGTTGCATGGAAACCACGCTATAAGAAACTCGGAATTAATACAAATTACATCATTCGTACCGCGTTATATAGAGACCAATAAATACAAATACAAGATAAATTATAAATTATTTTTATTGAATTGAATTAAAGAGTTCATATAAGGATTGATAAAAAAAATGAAACAAGAACTAAACTAAAAGACTGTTTTTCAACAAAAACAATGAAGACTTTTGTAAAATTATGTAATCTTTCGACGCTCATCCTCGCTGTCAGATATGAGTCGCCTAACTCGTCTTCTTTTAATGGGCAAAATGTCTTCATCACTTAGTTCATCTTCACATTGGTTTTCGATTGTAGCTTTTTTCTAACTCCACTAAAACCTCTCGATAGGGAGCTAAGCAATTTCTTAACTCTCTTTTAAACTTTGCGCTGCGCACCGTTGAACGATCTGCTTGAATGAAATAAAGTTCTAATTCTTTAGCCAAATTTTGCTCTTGATTCACATCTTGTAAATCGAGATTTGGCACCCATTCGTTTTCCTTATTTTCTTTTACCAATGCATTTGAAGTGCATGCATCAATTAATATCATCAATTCTTCCTCATCTAAAGTTTCTTCACCGAGTACTAGTTCTCTTACATCCTGATGGTTTACTGCAAATTTTTCATCGCTTAAACGAGAAGCAATGTTTACTATTTCTGTAACTGGGAGTATAATTGTAGAATCATCTTGTATTACTTGAACCATTTGAAGTAAAAGCGGTTTCCAACACGAATGGTTTATATAAACATTTTGTTTATGTATCTAGGCAGTGCTTTTTCGTCGAAAATTAAACTTATATTAAAATCTCTTATAATATCTAGTAACTAGAGTCATTCATAGGCTGCGCGGAAGGAACTAACAGGGTGCTGTTGAACGGAAACCGCGCTATAAGAGTACCGCGTTATAGGAGGGCTATCGCAATTTCAGCTCCGCGTTATATGAAAACCGAGTTTTGATAGTACCGCGTTATAGGAGGGTTGACTGTATTTAAATTTTATATGTTGCAAATACATTAATTCATTCAGTGTATTGTAACTATAATTAATTAATTCAAATTGTTGTTCAAACTGATTTATATAGAATAAATATAGAAGAAAAAAAAAGTATATTGATTCCTTGAAAGAGATTTTTAACAAATTAATTAGACAAAAATAAACCTGTTTAATTTATGTACGAACAACTCTGCAATTAAAATCTACAATTTAAGCTTTACAGAATAGGTTGAATATTGCTTAATCCAATGATTTGACGATAAAACTATTTCACAAATGTACAAATGAACACATTTTTCATAAATCCGAATGATATCCAGGACAAACAATATTTTAATTTGACAAATTCGGAATCCGTAATAATAGTTGAAAATAAATACTTCAAATATTCAATATTTTATATGTTCATTTTCAGCGAATTCCAATTATATTATTTAACTATATTTGTGATTGCGGTCAATACCCTTTATATCTAGGAATATAATAAATGCTATATGGAATTAATATATTTTTCAAATTCCATAATATTTATTCCAATGTTATATGAATGTTTTTGTTAAAAATATTCCGATATTAAATAGAATTTTTAGACTATACTTAAACTCAATTAAATCTTATATTCTTGAGTTACTAGGTAACACTAACTTTGTTATGTTTGAGGAAACATATATTCATTGTATTATTGTATAATACCACAATTAATAAGTTCTTAGGATTACTAATAAAACAACAACTTTTAGGCAATATTCGAATGTATTCTTTAATATAGTTTTCTTGGGTCTTCTTCATTTGCCCGTTAATCATTTGCCCGGCGTTCATTAGCCCGACATCCGTTCGCCCGACTGTATTGAAGGCCCTACATTTGTTTTTCCGACTGAATCGAATTCCCGACATCCGTTATCCCGACATCCATTAGTCCGACTATATCAAATTCCCGACATCCGTTAGCCCGACATTCGTTATCGCGAACATTTTATTAGATTTTGGATGTTGTGCAACGATATTGGTAGAGAGTGACAACATTATACGCTGCGTGTCTTAAACAGACATGCTAAATTCATAACAATTGAGGAATTAAACGAGAGAAGGAAGAAAATAGTTGAGTAAAAGATGAAATAGTTGTGATTTCCTTAAAGTCCGAAAGGACAGATTGTAAATGTCGTGGCAACCAGACACACACCAAATAAAAAAGTTATATGTATCTAGAGTAATTCCTTCAAAGATCATACTGTTCTTCGAAGACATTACTCTGAAATCAGACCGAAGAAGTTTGAGCTTTGTTTACAATCTTCAAATTACAATCTGTCATTTCGGACATTAAGGGAGTCACAACTATTTTATCTTTTACACAACTATTTTCTTCCATCTCTCACTTAATGCCTCAATTGGCATGAATTTAGCATGTCTGTTTAAGACATACAGCGTACAGTGTTGTCACTGCTAACTAACGTCCATTATCTAAGAAAATGTTCGCGATAACGAATGTCGGGATAACGGATGTCGGGAACTTGATATACTCAGGAATTCGATGCAGTCGGGCTAACGGATGTCGGAAATTTGATCCAGTCGGGCTAATGAATGTCGGGCTAATGAGCATCGGGCAAATGATTGAAGGGAAGTCTAATGTCGGGCCTTTGAACGGGTCCCAGTTTTCTTCAATAGTGATACATTAATTCATACGCTTCTATATTTTAATAACAAAATTATATAGGTCGAATAGCCCTTTGTAATTAATTATCGTATTGTTTAATTATTATGATTGTATAAATACTTTTATTTTTTAAATTTTTAATATGTATCTGTTACAATAAAAAAAACAATAAAAACAAATTATTGCAATAAATATAGCGCATAAATATGCATAACTCATAAACTGCTTAATTAATTGATTTAAATATAAAGTGGTATGATAATAATAAACGAATATAATCTGTGTATGAGAGTGACGTTTCAGGCGTTCGGGCACTAACAAATATTCTGGGGTGAAATCTAATTGCAGAGGGACTTCAGTTTATAGTGGTGTTGGGATGGGTTTCTCTCTCTCTCTCTCTTTCTCTCCGTCTGTTGAGTCTCTCTGTTTATCCTGCATATACACTACGCTACTATTTCTATCTCTGTATGAGAGACGAGTTTTCGTTTTACGGTCGAGACACATAACATAATTTGTAATACAACTGTTTGGTCCGCACTGCTAGACCTCGGGGCAACTGTCTAATTAACAGAACGAATAAACCTTTACCTAATATTATAGAGCGGACACAAGGTCTGTAATGCCCTGCAATACATATCCTACATGTATGCATTGTACAGAGTACAAGGTGCGTTTAGTGAGCATGTTTATTATCAGAATTATCTAATCGAAACCCCATCATTTCGGTTAAGTTGTAATACTGCTGTCCTATCGGATTTCGCGCCGCATCCATTGTGGACTAGGCCTTTCACATTTAGTGTATTCCACATTTATACATGAATTCACACATAAAACATGGAACAATTGTACAAAGAAAGACCTATAATCTGTTGCCCTTTATATATATTTTTTTGTATTTATATATATTTCTTTATTATTATTCTATTTACTTTATTTTCTTTGTAATTATTACAAATATTATGTTTTTAATCTAAAAATTCATATAATAAATATATTTATTTTGAAAATTCAGTTATTGTTCGTACAGCACGATAACTTTGCAATAATGTCATGTTCTAACAGTATTGGATTAACATTCACTAAATGCTAAATGCAGATATAAAGTATCGTCAGGTTTTCTCCAATTTGTACTCTATACATAATATATAAAATACATTTCTAAATGAAAGGCAAACATATAAACAATTACAAAATTCCGCATTTAATTCATTTTTTTTAGTTTCTTATATCAAATATAAAATGTATAAAATATTTACAGTAATATTTTAGCGGATTTCAAAAATAACTATATTTTAAGAGAAACATAAAAATAAATTATAAAACCTAACTACATAAAGGTATGTTGTGTAAAACTTGCAATAAATTATCGGTTATCCGTACACAAAATATATTTTTTTATTAAATTTATTTTAATACTAAATGCATTTAGTTCCTTAAATATTTCAAGGTATTGCAGTATTTATTGAATAGTAAACATTAATGTATATATTTTAAGAAATGTATCATCTATAACGGGGTTTCACAAACTTTTATTTTAAGAACACCTATTATTACTATTAATGGGTGTTCCTATTAATATTATTAATTTAAAATAGTAATATTATTCCCCAGAACATAGTTTGGGAAACCCTGATCTCTGATATAGTATATATAAATATCATTTATAATAACAAAGGCTTTAAAATCAAATTTAAATGTGTCTGGAGAATATCAAGATTTTATGAAAAAAAAATGGAATTGCTTCAATAAATTGTATGATTTTAACTATTGTTTTAAAACCAAGAACTAATGTATAAATGTTATTGACGGAATATAAAAATTTACTTTAAAATAATAAATAATTAAAGCAGACACTATAAAGACATTCATTTCAATATATATTTCTATTTATAAAACCAAGTACAATCGTTTTGAGCGTATTTTTTATTTACTTATGATGTAAATGTGAAAATTGATTGACTTAGTAATACCATTCTTAAATTATATTATGTCGATAAGTTTTATAAGCATGTTGTATTCTGTCGAACCCATTTCATTATGGTCTTATAGATGCCTTGTTAAATTCCCCTATTATCTTCAACATTCAGTTTCCTTGAAAACTCCACAATTACCATAGAACCTCGGCTGTCGTAATTCGTAACTTAATGCTTTTGAAAAATGAAAACATTGTACATAATACAAGTAATGTAAATGTAAATAATCGATCAATACAAATATGGTAGGTAAACGGATAATGAACAGTTCCGATTTCGAACAACGACAATATCCACCAGAGATTTTTATATTCGAATTAATGTTACTTTAAATCGATTGTTTGTTAACGAAAATTCGGATAGCAAAACAAGTGTTTGAATGGATAAAAATAACAACATTTATTATACAAACCGGGATATAGATTGATTACTTTAATATCGAATTCAAGACACAAAGTGTTTGTACTTATTGCTTACATTCAAAACACTATTTTTTATTATTTATTTATAAATCAATCTATCCTCAAGAAAAAATAGACAATAAACTCTAGATAACTTAAAATAAAATTATAAAAATTTATACATATATCACTAAAGCGTTTAGGAAAATCGTGTGGTGGGAGTCTGTTTTTGCTAGCTTGGAAGCAAATTAGTTTGGATGGTCGTCCATTCGTTGTGCTGAATTTGAATATCTCATCCTTTACAAATCTGATTGTCATATATTGTTGGATGTATTCGTTTTGTAGAGAATCAAGGTGCATTGGTACTTTACCTGAGCATTTTCATCTGGAACCTCTGTATAACGTCAATGGTTATGTTGTAATGTTGGATTCCATAAGTCCATATTAATTTTATAATTACTTTATACAGAAGCAGTTTATTGTCAACACAGGTGGACGAATGTCTGCCCATCAATCAAGGCAACCTTTATACTGTCAATGCCAACTATTTCCTCTTTGTTGTTATGTGTTTTTTTTCACACAAGACGTCTGTGTGGTTAGCATCATGTGTTTAGCATCATCTTGATGCTTGCGGTAGGGCACAGCCATTCATAGTCATAGAAGGGCACGTTTATTGAAGCGTTGTGTTGCATGCACCGACTTGGTTGCATTCGCCTTGATTATCCAGTTTTTAAACCAGTAGGCGATGGCATCTAAGCTGTGTGTGAGGCTGTTGTTGGGTCTTGATGAGATGCCATAACAATGGTGAGTCCACAGTCATGTGCCGAGAGGTTGGAAGGTCGGCCGAGATAATTAGGTAATTCAAGAGATAAAAATGCTTCCCTGAGTAACATCAGTTAGGATGGGTTGTACAGAAGTCTATTCAAAACGCTACATACATATTTTTTTTTCATATCTATTTAATGTTCAATAATTTATTCTATTTGATATTTCAAAATGTAATCAATTTTAACTCTTCTTACAGCTGTCAGTATCGGAGATATCAGATGTAGTAACTTATAACCTAAAAGTACCAATGACGCTTTGGTTAAATACTATATGACATTTGAAACACGCTACGCTTTTATACTGTAGAATTAAGTTTCCAATCCTATTCTATATAAAACATTATTAACAAACTAAAATAATGAGAAAAATACTCACTCAATCAAAAACTTAATCAACTAAATACATATTTTTATTTATTTATAATAATAACAACATTTATTGCAACAGATACAAACAGATAGGAAAGAAAATGGAGTCTTGTTGTACCGTTAAATTATGTTGTGTAAAAGGGTTACGTGATTAAATTTATAAAGGAAACTTGTGATTAGATCATCGTTTTGCGTAAATTCCATTCAATAAGGATATCAGCTTAAGTTCATGGGCAAAAGAAAATGCTCGTTTTAAATAAGTATTCTTCTTTATTTATACAAAATATTAGTCAGCGAAGTACTGACAATAGAACGTAATCCGAAGAATGCAAAAAACATTACTTTGTTCATAAATCCATAATAATTTATCCTTTGATTAAAAAGTTTTGAAAATCTTTTGATGAAAATTATTTAGTGAAACATCATCACAAAATATTTAAAGTTTAAAGTACTTTGATTATTTTTGCTCAAAAAGCATTCAGACCCTTTCCCATTATCCGAAAACCGATTTGCTTTTGTTTTCTTTGTCTATGCAGGAACATAAATCATGTGCTGGTATATAGCGATTTTCAAAAGACGGTTGCGCTGCGCGAATAATCGCTGCATATTGAAAAGGTTAATTGCGATGATGATAAAAATAACAGGTAAGTTGGAGTACAGAGAAACAGATAGACTATAAATAAATAAATGAAATGCACGTGAGTATTTTAGCCCCATGTGCATGCAATCCACGTACGACCGTTTTGAATTTATTTCACTGCATTACACTTTATTTATCTATTTTTTTCCGCATTTCGCTTTGCACGCTCCGATGGATTTCAATCTAATCTCCTAAGCCGGGCAATACATTAATTAATGTCCATATTTCCCGATTCACCGTGGTCGTCGTCCGCTGATTGCAAGAATATTTAAATTTGCCGCGCAAATAAATTTTCGCATCGACAACGTAAATAACCGAAAGTTACTGTTTCCTGTTCGCCGCTCATTTTTTTTATTCTATTTGGTCGCTTTTTTTCAATACATTTTTATATTCCTCGTTGGTGTTTTATTGTCCGGACGGCTGCCAGGCTTATATAATCCATTGATATTAATTCCGCAAATTGGCCGGCCTCGGTGCAATGAATATGCAAATTTACGATACGTATGAATATATTATTATGTGGCTGGACAACAGCCACCCCCTTTGCAGCCTCTCTCGCACCCCACCCTTCCCCCTTCGCTCATCCAGCTTTGCTGTTCTGATCCCAAAAACGAAATGGCCAACCCTTAAATTGCAAATTAATTGTTTCCATTCATGCGAACTCGGGTAATGGCCATGCTTTAACATACCGCCAACCGTGATGTTCTTTTTAAATTATTTAACCTTCAGATATTTTGTTGTTTATATTAATGGTCAAGTATTATTCTCAGTTAAATGTGTAGGCTCTGGTTGTAATTAATAATACCGAGACCCGAGTTGGTTGTCATAAATATATCATTTTAAATTTCAATAAAGAGAGTATTTTCTAAATAATTTTTGACTGCCCCCTTCGAAACATTTGCTTGTTGATTGTCAATATTTATTAACGTAAAATGGGTTGGCCATCCATTACATACACATCAACTTATATTCTTTCACATCTAATACAAAAGATATCATATCTTCCATACTCAATATATAAATGTATTTCAAATTTGTAAGTAATTGTACATTGATAATACAATATTGATAATATGAACTAGGGCAGAATTTTTAACCTTGCATCCTAACACATTATAACACATTATAAATATTTATTGACCACCGGGTTAAAGTGTTTTAAAACTAGGCCTTCTGCCTAATTAAGAGCATTTTACTAGTTCTTCGCATGGTACAAGTTGTTTGTATTGTGCATATATAATTTACTTACTGATTGTTTAACTTTCATAACATTTTTATACATTTTTTGACTGAATTCCCCGGAAAAGAAACACTCAAAGTAAATCGTACTTCGATTATACAGTAGAACCTCAGTATACGACCTTAATCCGTTTATGATGTTTGTACTTATAAAGAATAAGACATACACCAAAGCAACCATTCATATTTTACATTAATTCTTGTAAAACATGATTAATAAGTTCTTTAGTAAACACTGTTCTTTGAGAACATTAAACAAAAAAGATTACATATTTTTAAAGTTATTATATTGTATTATATTATTTAAATCATTAAATCAAACTCTCCTTGATACTAAAATATGACAGCAGAAACAATACATTTTCTATTCTATGGAAACATAATCGTATTCTATTTTTTTTTTTACTTTTCCACCTTTTGTTTTTCACTAGGATCAGCAACTTTTATTAAAAATCTGAACAAATGAAAACTTTCTGTTTGCCTTCTTCTCGGGATGTTTCAAAACTGTGACATGGTCTAATCTTCTCCAGCGATGCCATTGTGATTTATTTCAACTTTGTTAGTATGACATTTTTCTGCAAAAAATTGCACGTCCATCCATTTTTTAGGCATATCTTTGATTGATGAAGAAGGATGTTCTTCTATCTCTTCCTCCACTGAGACAGAAGAGAGTCTGGAGCTCATTGTTTTCCAGTTCCTATAACTACTCAGTGGTCAGTTCTTGATTGTGTTCTTCCACTAATTCTTCCACATAATCATCACTTTCATCCAGTTCTGTAAATCTGGTCAGAGAAACAATAACCTCCACTAAGGAGGCCCTATATTCGGCATTCCATTTCGTTATCTCCTGCGGTGATAGATGGCGCGTATAATTGAATATGGTTCTAAATAGGTGATTTCCGAGCAAAATGTGTTACGTCCAAATAGTACGTATTCCGAATTGAACGTATTATAAAGCAGACGTATAGCTTTTAATCATTTCTTTGATTGATGAAGAAGGACCTTCTTCTATCTCTTCCTCCTTCTGAGACAGAAGAGAGTCTCATAGTTTTCCAGTTCCTATAACTACTTAGTGGTCAGTTCTTGATTGTGTTCTTCCACTAATTCTGCCACATAATCATCACTTTCATCTAGTTCTGTAAATCTGGTCAGAGAAACAATAACCTCCACTAAGGAGGCCCTATATTCGGCATCCCATTTCGTTATCTCCTGCAGTCATAGATGGCGCCAATAATTGAACATGGTTCTAAAAAGGTCGTTTCCGAGCAAAATTTGTTACGTCCAAACAGTACGTATTCCGAATTGAACGTATTATAAAGCAGACGTATAGCGATATACTACTACATTTATTTACTATGCGTGTAGTAATATCGATTATCTGTAAAATCAATTATTATATAAAATAAATTTGAAATATATTATTATTAAATAATTTGTATAAAGTGGTTAATTCTATATTGCCTGTATTTGAAATAAATTGTCCAAATTTATTATATATGTAAACTGAAAAACAAAGATTAACTGTCATAAGAACAAATCATAACATTGATATGAGTCCTTCCAAACAATCAGAACAAATTCGATTTTGGTTGTTTTGAACGACTTGCCAAACCAATATTTATTTAGTAGCTTTTATTCTTAGTAGGCACATTCACATTTGTAAATAAAATATTAAATTTTAATGTGTACTTTTCGATACACATATTTTTCGTTTTAAAATTTTATTTTAATATGGAAAGACCCACGAATATGGTCCCAGGTTTTAGAATACATAGAACAGTACAAAAGCCAAAAATATTGAAATTTGAATTTGAATACAATTTTTATTTATAAATTTATGTTTATAAATATATCTGTTTTTGTAGTGTTTACAGATCATCTTGTAAGCAAATGGGAAGCAGGTATTAAAGTAGATTACGCTCCGGACTAATATAAAAATATTATTGAATATTTTTATGGTTAGTTTTTCATAATAAGAATTGTTTCAAAAATGATAATTATGCACCGACCCAATTGTTATATATAAATTAGTTTTTGTGTAAATATTCATATATTTAAAGTGATAAATCTACTAGTTAAATCGCATTGTGGGCCTAAGCGAATCACTAATTCTTGCTTGCAAAGTTTTAGGGATACAACCATTACCATTCGGAATTGGATTAAAGAATCCTTCCAGTGCCTTATAGTGGTTAAGATAAATGACATTGGGGTAGGCTGAGGACCGAAAGTGGTCTTGAATTTTGCTGGGAGACTCCTTTCCATCACATTATAGAAGTACGTTGCCGAGCGGACCACCCTTCCTAGCCAAAACGGCACTGAAAATGAAATTTTCATTATAACTCTACTCCCCCACTGTAATGAAAGGAAGGGTGCGAAATTTGCACCAAAAAAAAAACTTTCACAAACGCAACGCAAAAGTACACGATTTAGGTGTACGATTTCGAATCGCAGCATAATGCAATACTAATCTAAATCCATTTATTAGAACAATGCTTAGGAAGGGATGCGAGTGATTTATGGGTCGTATTTTGGGCCCCGCATACATCATCCAGGAAGTACAAAGTGTTCGTGCGATGCACACTACAGGAACTGAATTAACCGGTAATTTATTAATCCGAGCCGATAATCCTTCGACACCTGCTCACTCACCAAGCGCACGGACACAGACACGGAAGGGTCCTTCCTTCCTACCACCTCGTCCACCCTCTGAACTAAACTCATATACGTCCAAACACACACACACACATATATTCTCAACCACTCCTCACAACACGTGAACGAACGATCGAAGAGATTGCCTTCATCCGCACATAAAATATATAATAAATCCGTGACCGGGATGCTCAGATCCACCTCGATTTACTCTAGTCATTTTATTTATTTATTTATTTTAAAACTAATTCCGACGTCCGTCGTCCGCGATTTTTATGATCCGTCGTAAAACAAAGTGAATCTGACTGTGCGTACGATAGAAAGAGATAACCACCTTCATTCAATCCTCGGATATTTGTATTTAGCCGTTAAACGGGGCGCGAATGCGCCAATTAAACTGTATTTTATAAGCCAATATCGCAACCATTAACGGGATCGCCACCAAAGTTTTAAAGCCAACTGAAAAAAGGAGAAATAGTAAGAGGTAAAACCACCGAAAACGGCAACTAAAATTTTACTGTCCTGCAGGAAAACAATCCAAAACATAAACATGTACCATGAAAAATATAAACATATAATACATTCGAACGGAATTGTTTATAGATTTTTTTAAAATTATTCAATATTAACCGTAAATGAGAAATATTATGATTCTAAAATCTAAATCTAAAAATTTAGTGATAAGTTGAGTAGTCTCCTGTCTCAGATAGATCATAGGTGCATAAGTATAAAGTAATTTTATGTCAAAAAGAAAAGATTATAAAGATAACAAAAGAGAAATCACTCAAATGTCTATAGACATGTCTCTCGAAAAAATAGTAAATTTATTAAATTAACAATAATATAAAAAAAGTACAAGGCAATAGTCATCCAAAATATTAAAATCACAAGGTATTCTTACTGTTTTTAAATACAAATATTAGAAGAAATATGGAATATCATAAAATTCTGTTTTGACGTATCTGTCCTCAATTAAATTTACGTTCAATTCTTAAATGATAATTTTCTTACAAAGTTGAACAACTTAAATTTTCTTAAACTGAATAATTTCGAGTGTTGTTATTAAATAATACTATTATAATTAAATATAATGTACTTGGACAATTCAATTAATAATAAAATAACATTAAAAATATGTATAAATATAATA
Source organism: Nicrophorus orbicollis (assembly GCA_018845635.1). Lineage (NCBI taxonomy): Eukaryota > Metazoa > Arthropoda > Insecta > Coleoptera > Silphidae > Nicrophorus > Nicrophorus orbicollis. Next base: position 7,213 of record JAFMTC010000008.1, on the reverse strand, counting down.
AAATATCAGTTTCAATATTTTCATTCATGCATTAATAAAATATGTTCAACTATTTAAAAATCGATATTGTTTCTATTGTAGATTTTATAAAATGTAGAACTGTAGTACAACTACAGTAATAAAAGCAATAAATAGTCTTGATCGTATATTCAGTATCTTAACGGTTCTGTTTCTGAGAAATGGGATATTTTTCTCGGGACATTACGAAAATTAGACTACAAATAATACTAATTTTGAATACAGTTTATAAAATAAAATGTGCAAATAGGCCAAAAAATATGTGCAAATTAAATTTTGTGCAAGTTTGCCTTTCATGGTTTATAAATTTCATCGTTACTTAATTTATTTTCAAAATATTGGTTTTAGTGGCTTATACGACGTTGATTAAGATGCCTTACAACTTAATATTAATAATATAATATAATTTAATGGTCAGACATAAAAAATACTACTAAATATAACCATACATAATATTAATAAAAAGAAAGGCTTGTCAAAGGGCTATCGACCATTAGGCTTTCCGCCCAACTTAATATTATTTTCGTACATTCTAGATATTTCAATATTTATTGGGTACATATATTATATTATATATATTATTTTTTGTCATAAATAAATAAATAAGAATACATAATTATAAATAAATGAAAAATTATCCAACTTGGTCTTTCCACCCTGGTAAATAATAACTTAAAATTTTAATTAACAACTTAAAAGTTTCTTTTGATAAAACTTTATTTTATCATATATTAATATATCACTTTATATAAATATAAAATACATATTGTTTATTTTTCATTCTTCGGTATTTTAAGTACTATTTTTTACTGATTAATATAAGAAATATTAATATATGATTATTTATTAATGTACACTCATACCTCGCTATACGGCCGCTCTACGGCATTTCGCTATAACGGCCCTCTTCAATTAAGGCACGTTTTCGATTTTCGGCCTAAAATGTTTCGCTATAACGGAAAAAAAACTTTTTTGATGTCAATATATCTACATGTTGCCAATCTTGTGCAACAATTGATTCGTTATACGGCTTTTCGCTTTGCGGCCAAGTTGCGTGGAACGAGGTATGGGAGGACTTAATAAGTTATTTCATAAGATATTTCCTTTTGCTAATAAATCAATAAATAATAAGCATGCAGATTTCCTTGAATATATATTTATATATAAAAAGTAAATGGGCCAAATGGTTATCTGCTGCTTGTAATTTAGCTGGGAGGTGAAGAGTGCTGGCCCTTTTATACTTTATCACGTTTAATACTTGTCCAAAGTTATCTGTATCAGTCAGGCTTTATTTCATATTTTTTTACGAGGCGGCATTGCAACGTAGAAATATTAAGATCCTATTGTGTATATTTCATGTCTTTTATCGCTTATTTTTATGGTCCACATTTTTAGTGGGTATAGAATTTTTTATACTCTAACCATAAGGTGCCGAAAGAAAAACTTTTAAAACTAACATCAAACAATCGCAACTACGCAAAAAAAGTTAACATATATTAAAAATTATAAAACAAAGTTTTCAAACGAAATTTATAAGATTTCAATACATTAAGTTTTTATTTTTAGACAATTACAATTTTCAATCAATGCTCGAAATTGTTAACATAAAATTTATAGACAATTCTTAAAAGATAAATAATTGAAGTAATAAATCAGACCAACACTAATTTCAGTTTAGAAACGAATATAATAATAAGGTAATGATGGTATAGTTTATAACTGCAAGAACAAAGATTTGTTTCAAATGTAGAACGAGGGAATGTTGTGAGGTTTATTTTTCATATCGTAATCAAATTTTACTTTGGTAATAAACCTTGATGTAAATACTAACATGCAATGGCTCAATATTTCATATGCAATTAGTAAATTATTATCTTTTTGAATTTCTGCTTCTGCGACATACAATGAAATGAAATATATACACGAACGTTGCTGCTGCTGAAAACTAAATATTTCGTTATCAGTAACTGTTGTTCATTTTTTCCTTCAAAATTACAAAATATAAAGATTCTTCCGGTTAAACGTGCATGAAGAAAGTGCCAACCAATTTTAAATTGGATCTGTACCCCAAGGAAGAGAGTTTGAACCTGCTTTGAATATTTGTAAAATTTCTTGGAATGGCCAAATCGTTAATTTAAAAAAAGATTAAACAGAACGTAATTATGAAATACATAAAACTGAATTTGCTACTTAAAACGAGTTCTTTCGGTAGACAACATATTATAAATATACAAGTTCAGTCTTAAACTAGAATTGCTTTATATCATATATGTAAATAATGTTCAAGGGTAACAACGCTAATCTACAAATAGTAAATCAATTGCTAGCAAAGTCATTGCGTACCAAACAGCGTTTTAATAATGATTTATAAACGGTTAAAACTGTACGAAAGGTGCCTAGGAAAACACGATCTAATAGTATTTTGCTTTAATATTATTAGGAATGTGTGTTAAAGGTTATAAACAATTAATAATTATTACACCAATTATTGTTTGAGACATGCATATGGTATATTTTAATAAAGTCGAAGTTGCTTGGATTTTTTTATAAGGTTTTTACATTGTGATGAGTTTTGCGAAAGTTACTAGTTTCATGATTATTTATTGTCTTTAAACTACAGAGAGTATTTGCAATGGGTGCTGTCTGGTTCCCACTTTGAGCTTTAGCTCTCTCGGGGTTGGTTTACGTTTTCGGAACCTAACCTCCCTTTTTGTACTGATTCTGGGTCTGACACAATCGTTTTCACATAACGCATCACTTCCTATAAATTTGTCTCTTGAGAAATGTTACCAGTACTTAATTGAAAGCTCGTCTAATATATTTAATTTTTGTTCAATAATTTATTTTTAATAAAGTCATAAACTAAACATGTATAAAACAATATGTATAGATAGGGGACTAGGATTGCATAGGTCGAGAGAGAGAGTCGTCATCTTTAGTCCGATCATAACCATGGAACATTATTCATTCTTTATGTAATTGCAACAATAATTCACTTACAAATTCATCATTTATTCTCACTTAATTGCATCATGTTGTCTTGTTTATTCAACTTGCACTACTTGTATAAATTAAGCTACAATCTACTATTTTTCCTTACTTAATAAATTAAAAGAAATAATAAATAAAATTTATTGTAATCTTAATTCAAAAGGCCATTGACTTTCCCCTGATTTACAAATATTTTATAAATTCACCTACTTCAGTATGCACATCTACACGAAAGGTCAGGTGGTTTAAATAGCTTCAGTCTATGAGTTGTTGTGCTATTATACTGTTGATTGATTACCGGATCGTTTGAATGGCCTTTGAGTATATATTAATTTGAGGTCACGATGAAGTTGTCCACATGTTATGTACAATAGGGCTTCCATAATTATTCGAGCATATTTTATTTATAGACCACACAATTGCATAATATATGTCGACGCTAGTTTTCATAATATATTATATATTGTATATTATACATTTATTTGCGATGGACAGTGACAAATTATCTTTGTAATTTTGAGCGTGAATGGGCATAAATTTATCAACGTGTAATGTTATATTTATTCTCGTGATTTAGTTTATTTTATTATAAATGTATATATTAATTATTTATTATAAATTAAATACATTTTTTATTCTTGTACGTAAAAACTTTGTGATTTAGTATAAGGCTTAATTTGGTTCAAAATTATGTGTGTTGGTTTATGAATGATGAGGTTGTATATACATATATATAAGTTGCTCAGATTTTGGAGAGACAATTTGCAAATGGCCATACTCAACAAATTACTGATGATGACACTGATGTGCATTATTACATTAATATATTAACTATGTCGAAATTACAAAAGGCCTAGGTTGAGAAAAAGAAACTAGAATAATTTTACGATTTTTCGACAATCCGGTTCGACTTCTGGATTAGTAAACAATTACACAGCCAACTCAACTGATAACCGATGACTACTTCTTCCCAAGAATAAACAACTCCTGGCAAAATGAACCTAAAACTATTCACTGCTATCCTTAAAGTCACAATTCCGTCTCCTCCACATATGATTTTTGTTATCTACAACCGCTTTTTAACACCTATTCTGATCTTTTTATTACACACTCCCTTTTATGCTTCATAGTTTTATCCCACCAGCATGATATTACCGAACCTTCTTAAAAATCATTCATCACAGAACCTTCTCAAAGATTCTTTCAGTAGATGGAGCCCTTAATACTTCGAAGAAATTGCTCAACATTTACTAATACCTCAATATTTGCAGATTGACATACTGAAGCAGTATTGAAGACAATTTTGCAAAACTTATAGAGAACTTGATACCAGTATGCAGGACAACAAGCAGCTTCGACCTAAACTGCTGTACGATGCACCAATTTGGGAAAAGGTCATGCATATGGAAATGTACAGGACAGTACTGGGGAGAGTACAAAGAAAGACGGCGATATGAGTGATTACTCTATAATATCAACAGACGCGGTCAAGGTAATTACAGGAATTCTACAGTTCGAACTGCTGGTCAAGAAAGCGCGGAGCTATACCAGGACACAAACAAAGAAATCAGCAAGGACAATGCATGAGAGAAGACAATTAGAAGATGGTAGAAAGGGTGGCATTTGTTAACGAAGGGAACATGGAGCAGAAGCAAATGTGGACCAATGATAGGAAGAAGGCACGGCGAAATAACCTGTTGTAGATAACTCAGGATGTGCCCAGACTCGGATGCGTCGGAAAGTATCACTACTTCGCGAAACATAGCAACCCTAAGTGTTGGTGCTGCGAGGAGGAAGACGACCCAAACCATAGCATCTTCATTTGCGTCACAGCACGAAGGACAGATGACAGATATGTAACGATCTGGCGAAAAAAGAGGAAAGGAAGTGCGGAGCAATTTGCACGAATAAAAATGGTATGGTCAGAAAGATAATGGCTAATACCGGGGCTTGCGTGCTTATTTGAGGGAAAAATGGTTTTAGTGCATAAAAATTTGAAGGTTTCCACTCTTAAAAAAGACAGTACGTTAAAATTATATTTCTAGCTATCAATTAGTTTGAGCAGAACCATAAATTTACAAAATAAAAGTGATCTTTTTATAGATATTCTTTTTGTTGTCTTGTTGGAAGAATATTGCAATTCATTCGGCGGATGCTGTCTAATTGGCGGAATTATTTGCGGCTCAGTATAAATGAATTCTTCATGTTGTTGCAGGAAGGATCGGCCAGGGATGCTGGCAATATTTGGCATCAGATTAAATTAACTCGCTAATGTAAATATAAAGTGCGCGCGTTGGTTTACGATTCATGTGGAGTGAGGAGACGGCTATTCACAGATTTGATTGGTTAATCGATATGTGTCGTAATTACTTACGTGGATTTCCGGGTTTCCCATTAACTTTGCCTTATCTATGTAGTTCCGATCCCCATCTCTCCTTCCAAAGACCGCAACGAAAACAAGTTTATTAATTAGATATACAGCCCTTCGCGTAAACAACCCAACCACCCACTCCGAGCTCCGGCTTTGTTTGCTCAGGTATTTATTTAAATTGGATTACAACTAACCCTTATCCTTTTCGACAAAATTCTCGATCGGTATTGCTTGTTGCTTTAGAGTTTATTTTGTATGGATATTATAGAAAGTTTATTTCTGTTGCTGATATAAGTAATTAAATAATTGTAAAATACTCTATAGATTGCTTGGCATCCAGTGCTGCATTTAATTATTTTCATAGCTTAATTAAAGATTTTTTAACGAAAAATATTTTGCAATATTACCTCCATCTACTCCACGTAGTTTTTTCCTCGCAATTTTTAAATCCATCCAATTATATCCTATAAGCAAAACGAATTATTAATGTTAAATTTAAAGGATTTAGCGTATTATAATTATCTACATAAATTTGTATTAATTTCAGTTTTGAACAAAAAAAAACTCCTTAATAAATTATGATAAATGTTTGCTTTTTAAATATCCATTTATAAATATAATTACTTATTTATCCAATTTTTTCCCGTGTTTGGACAATAAATGAAATAAATCAAATGAAAATAAATAAATTTTAATTGGGATATACATATAAATCTAATTGAACATTTGTAATTTCTACATTTCAACAGTTATTATTTTCATTGCATCCATTCTGAAAATGCAATATTTTATTACATATTAATGTCATTCAAATTACTTTTTCCAATTTTGCTGTATAACTACAATCATAAATTTTTATCCAAACTACAGCATAATGAAATCTATGAAATTATTTTAGATTTATTATGAAATTTATAGAAAAAAAATATATCTTTAGCTCTAACAAAGAAATGTATTTAATAAATTCCTTGATAAAAAAGTTACAGAAAATATAAGAAGGAATTTATCATAATATTAATTATACAACATTGTTAATAGTTAATAAGTTGGTTTAATAACAAACTAAAATAATATAACACATCAATAAATAAGTCTCCAGGACTAATAAACAAATTGTGAAGTATACATGTGGGAGGCACTGCTGAAGTTTGTACAGCAATCCTTCGTGCCACACCTTGTCAAACGCTTGTGAATTGTCCAGGAAAGCGGCGGAGCAGTACCTCTTTTCCTCGAGACTTCGGCCAATAGCATCAAGCACGCGATGCACTTGTTCCACGGTACCATGCCGTTCGCGAAATCCAAATTGGTGCTCTGGTATTAGTCCACTATTTAGCAGTCATGGCTGCAGCCTTCAGAGGATGAGTTTTTCGAACAGCTTGGACATGACAGGCAGCAGACTGATGGGCCGATAGGAAGTTGCCAAATCTGTCGACTTACCGGGCTTGGCGATGAGGATAATTTGTGCCGACTTCCATTGAGCTGGAAAAACACCAAGTCTTATTATAGCATTGAATATGAGTGTGACCACCTTTAAGGCAATGGGTGGGAGCTTTCCGGCCCGGTGCTTTCTTCTTCTTCATCTTGCGTATAGCAGTCTCAACCTGTGTCACACCGAAGGGAGCTATGGGAGGTGACATCTGATAAGGGGACTCCAAGAATTTCTGTATATCACTTTCCTCTTCATCATCAAGTTCCGAGGGGAAAGGCTGGAACATGTTTGTTAGGTGGCTGGCAAACAGCTCTGCCTTCTCCTTATCACTCCTTGCCCAGCTACCATACGGTTGACGAAGAGGCAACTCTCTTTGTTTTGGTCGATTTACGTGTTTGGTTGCC
>JAFMTC010000007.1:29436-40400 GCA_018845635.1 Nicrophorus orbicollis | reverse complement strand
GTCAAAGTTGAAGAAATTAAAAATTAACAGTTGAAAATAGAAGCGTCTTCACATTTTAATGATTTTCTTGAAAACTATCATAGATAGATAAGATATAAAAGATGCTTATGAAACTAGGATAGTTGGAGAATGTAACGCAATGCAATTTATTGCTGTGTGTAGAGTAGTTTGGCTGTAATTCGCTGTCAAAGTTGAAGAAATTAAAAATTAACAGGCGAAAAAGCAGTGTCTCCACATTTTAGCGATTTTCTAGAAAACCACAATAGATAGAATTGATATAAAGGATGTTTGTGAAACTAGGATAGTTGGGGAATGTAACGTATATTAATATGTGATTGTGACGTTTGCCGTTTGGTTGTAATTCACTGTCAAAGTTGAAGAAATTAAAATGAATTCTTTTCTCAGGGGTAGGGCTAAAGAAATCTTACGCTAGTACCGTAATTTGCTAATGTTGCTAATTATGTACCTAATACTAACTGTTAAATGAAACGGAGTAATTGAGATTTTGTTTCTCTCTTTTTTGTTTAGTTAGAAAGTAGTAATGATTATTGTTGCTGAATGAAATGGGGAAAATGCGTCGGAATGGGAATCAGGGTTTTTAATCATTCCAATGCATTTTGCGTTCGGAAAAGGGATTGGGAAAAAAGGGGAAAACAGGCATCTTCCCATTGTGTCCGGCCGTACGGGAATGCTCGTGTGTTTGTGCGTGTATGTGTACAGCATAATGTATATAAAGGATTAAAAATTCTATTCTATTCTATTGTATAATCATTCCTATTCACGTCGTTCGCCTACAACTTCCTGTGGTGCCGCTCTCCACAAAAAGCATCTGGACTAGAGCGTTGCATGCGTGCATAGTAGTCCAGATGGATGGAGCACAGCTCGACCTTTTCAGTTGGTCCTCACAGCCCAATTGGCTTCCCATCTAATATATTATTGCATGGTGAATTTTGTATGCATGTGTGTGTTCTCTCGTCTACTCTATGTATCTATGCCTGCCACTATCCATGTAGGACGCTTCTATATATACATGCATGTACACACACACACACACACACATGCGTGCATATGTATATATTATATACTACCACAACGAGCACTCACACATCTACATGCTTGCACGTATCGTCGGTGTGCGAGTACATGCAATATGCGTTTCTATGTCACACTTTGATATATAAACAATTTATTATTATTTCTTTTAATCAAGTTCCCAGCGAAAATTGGAATTCTGCAGATAATCATCATCAACTCTATCGATGATGCTCGTGACACGTGAAAATCGGAAAACCCATAGAAAATTGCGAAGGCGCACCGCGAACGCCCGACCGATCGATTCTGTATTTCAATAAATTACGGAAAATTGTATTTTCATTGGCCCGAAGCCCTAAGAGCTATGGCCTTTTGTTCCACGACAACCTGCAATAAATAGCAACACACACACACGCAAAGATACACAATTTCCAGTTGCTTTGTGGCTTCGATCGAAAACCATCTCAGCAAGTTTCCATGTTACTTGGCAAATGCACGATGCTTGACAAGTATTATCAATTAAAATAATTATCGTAACCCGTTTTACGTTTTTACACTAGGCATGTCGACCAAGAAGCGGCACATCACAAATATAAAACCTTATTTACAACTTATACAATAACTGCACTCTGATGGAGATAGTACAGTTTTTGGCAATAGTACTGTTAGTTCTACTTTTATAGGAAATAATACATTTTGTAACATTGTAAAAGTTAAAATATGTATATTTTTGAAAAACAAAAATGTTGAAGAAGAGAGGTATTAATAGATAGTAAAAGAGTTGTAGTTATAGTATTTTTTCAATAGTTGAAGTCATCGGGTTGAAACCAGATATACAGCCCTTCGACTAGGCCTTTAAAGGGTTAAGTGCAAGGGCATTGTTGCAATTATTAGATAAAAATTATAATTCCATTAAGTCCATTTATTATAATCCTCTCCAAAACCAGTGATTCTCAGCCACGTTGACGTATATAACAATAGTAAAAGAAATTGTCCATAAAATAGTTAATAGCATTATCCTGTGTTCATAACTTATAAATAACTATGAGAGTATTAATAGAGAAATGACATAATGTTTGTGGTTACTTTTCTTTGCTAATTTTCATAAGAAATGTTATTAGAATCTTAGAGTGTTTATGTCTTCATTTGCTCAGTTACCATAAACTCCCATTTTCCATAAACGACACCACTGGGAACCACATTTTTTAATGATTTAAGAAAAAACTCTTAATTTATTAATAACATAAACAAAATTCACTCAACCCTTTAGACGTAATGGAAGGGAGGTATATCTGACTTTGCCCCGAAGTCTTCAACTATGGAAAGAAAGTCCTGGTTAACAATATTTACTACACAATTGTGTATATATATATATATATAAATATTCTAAACTTTTACAATGTTAAAAGTTAATATCCATGCTTTCCAATGTGCTAATTATTACTAAATGTCATTTTCTGTAGCTATAATAGATTTCCTGTAATTCACTATCAAATTATGATTGTTAAGACTATGTTATTCAATATTTTTATCTAATTAACAGAACCAACTAAATGAATATTTGGAAATATGTACTTTATAAATTCAATATATGCACCGGAATAACCAGATTAAGAAATTATAAATAATGTAATTTTGTATTACTTTTTTTTAAACTAATAATCAGTTAGTGGACACTAAGTGTGAATCGTCCAATTACGTTCATCTGTTAAATACCAGTATTCGTATATTATTTCTGCAAATAGCAGACAGGTTTTGTATAAATATATAATCGTAAATCAGCTTTCGTTAGCGAACGACGAGACGCGAAATGGAAAACATTTACAATGCATGCAAATAATGAATCACTTTCATTACCTAATTAAAGCCAATCAAAATCGCAACTTAATATTAATTAAGATTCATAGAAATATTCGTATTTACAAACAATGAAATCGAACAATTTTTATCATTAAATTTGGATTAAGTAGTACAAAATATAACTATTCAATTTTTAGGAAATAATCATTTTCATTTCAACAAAAGCTTGATTATTCGCTGAATTGTTAATATCTGCTCACATGTGTAGTGTATACGTTGATAATTTAACAGCAACACGATAATAGCAACAAATTAAGTTATGCGAAATGCAGAAACTCCATTAATTACGAACTAATTTCCTAATGTCAATACACAAATGATTATAAACAAACACAGTAAAATTCAATGTAAACATTTGCCATTGTTTATTGCAATTCATCAATAGATTATCGTATTGGACCCAGTTATATATTAACAAGAATTAATGGATCAAAGAGCGATTTAATTAAATGCAAGAAAAATAAACAATTTTTATTTAATTTCACTCAAATAATTCCTTCATTATTGTAATTGTTTTCAATTGTATTAAAGAAATACAACAGACAATGATTTCAAAAACCAAAATTACAAAAAAAAATATGAAAATAGTTTGCATATAAAAATTTGAAGAAAGAATGAAAATCTTATTTTAAAACGATTGTTGACTTGAATTGTAATAAAGATAAATCAATTAAATTAGTTACGATAATTTCCAAAAAAAAGTAGACTAGTTGAGTTCTCAATATAAGGAATTTCCGGTGTTATGATACCAAATGGAATTATAAAAACTTTTATATATAAAAAAACAGTATCTTTGTTGATGTTATCTTGGCCTTTCTGCCACTACTTTCCTTCGCAAACGTAAAAAATATAAAACATCAGAAATGCATTGGAAAGTTGCATTTGCGCTTCGATATTGCGAAAATTATTAATTTCTTCCATCACGAAACGGGTCACATTGCATTTTCACGCAACGCTGAACAGAGCCACTGCTTCCTTCATAATCCTTCCTTTTTGTACCTTTTCTTTTATTCTTATACTATTATTATTTTTTTCTCAATTCGCTTCCTTTCGTTGCTCATTTTCTTGTCCTGTTTCTTTTCTTTTAGTTTTGATCAATCAATATATTTTATTCTCGTTGGCCGTGACTTTAATTCATATGGAGATCCAATCACTTAAGGATGACAGGAAATGGATTTAATCAGGTGACGTCTGCAGCAGGAAACCGTCAAACCAAAATCTAAATAAGAAAACTGCCTTTTGTATTTCCTCTCGGCAACATTCGATAAAATTATTCTCTTACAAAACATTCCATTTTTAAGACCCAAAACTAATTTCATGTTTATGTTTGCAACAAAATATAAGCAATATTCAAAAACATGTAATAAAGAGATTCGAAAAGACATGTGTAATGAAAATATTGATAAATTTACAATCATTGAGATAAACTTATTTGAATTCAAACTCAACAGGAAATGGATTCAATAAGGTGAAGTCTGTTGCAGGAAACTGACAAACATTCTAAATAAGATGTTTTGTAGATCGTTTCAGCAGTTTATATAACTGATTTCATTTACAATTGTATAAAAAAGTCCATATTTTCAAAATCAATAACCAGGAATTTTAATAACTTCTTTAAAATTTCCGATTAGTTTAAAATTATTAAATAATCATCTTTTTTGATGAAATTTACTTGAAATAGATGCATTGGCTAATAGCTTTCAACTTGTGGAGAAAAAATTTAACGTCTTAAGAAAATTTTCAATTGAAGAATCACAGAAAAATAAATTTTCTAATATTATTTGTTAAAAATACTACTATATTAACGATAATTGAAATAAACCTAACTATCTTAAAAACAGTCTGATTTCAAAGAAACAAGGAAAGTAAAACTTTCAATCGAAAAAGAACATTTCTAGAATTCTTTCATGAAAATACACCCATACCTCTCTATACGGCCGCTCTTTATACGGCATTTCGCTATAACGGCCCTATTCAATTAAGGCACGTTTTCGATTTACGGCCTAAAATGTTTCGCTATAACGGCAAAAAACTTTTTTTGGATGTCGATATATCTACATGTTACCAATCTTGCGCAAGCGCAATAATTGATTCGTTATACGGCTTTTCGCTTTGCGGCCAAGTTTCGTAGGCCTAGGTATGAGTGTACTATATTATTAGATAAACTTTTCAATCTTGAGGAAATTTTAATTGAAATTAGAGATTTGTTTGCTGGACATAATACAATATTAATGATAATTGAATAAACTTCACTAGAGAAAAATCAAATTTGAAAGAATCAAAGAAAATTATATTTCTTCTAACAGTAATGTAGCATTCTAAGGAAAAGTTAGAATGGATTGAATTAGAATAGAAATAAACTTTTCAAACACTAAAACAAAAATAATTACTTTGTGAAATACAATTTAACTCATTGGAAAAACAAGTTCAAAAGATAGACTGGAAATGAATTATCGCAAATTATCGTCGCAATTGTTGCCAAGGATTAATATGCAATTATCAAAATATGTTGGAACTATTTGCATCGGGGGTGTTGCGCAGATTTTCTTTTCTTGCCTCAATTAAACAGCGTTTATCTCCGTTTGGCAAATCGAAAATTAAAGCGGATCGGAAAAAACGAGAAACGGCGGGAAATTTGAATGTACAATTAATGCACGGGCAGTGGCGGGTGGCGAAGGGTTTCTTTTTGCCGGAGTGAACAGTAAAACAAAAATTGTGCAATGGAAACACCGTTCACTCTGTTATTTATCCTATGCATATATGCATGGTCTACGTCCTAAGATCCACTGTTAGATCCCCAGAAACCGGAAGCAGCTGCCCAGTTATCACGCTCCACTCAATATGGCGGCAAGGAACAGGTGTTCATTAAAGTGTACACATACGAAAAAAAGCAGCAGCATTGTGGACAATTTAAACTGTTCTCAGGCTCTCCTCTCGAGAATCCCGAGACGAGAGGCTTTGCATAATAGTGCGACGACCCAGAAAACGCAGACCAAATAAAACTGAAAATATCGCCGTGACGTACATCCAACGTTCCAATTAATTCATTTACAGCAATTGTACATCCAATTCTCACCAAACAATTGCCGCAACTGCAGCAGGAATGTCTCCTCTCTTCGTCTTTTTGTTTTCTTTTCCTAGTTTTCGTTTGTTCCACAGCCATAACGGTTACTTTGATATATTTATTACAACTTCCAGTTTTACCGGAAACGCCGAGTACGTAGACTGCACTTAATTAGAGGCGTTTCCATTTAATTACCAACTACTCTCTTTCTTTCTCTAATAAACAACAAACTTTTTCATCCAATTTTTCTCCCAATCAATGTTAGTTCGTTGAGCAGACCCGGAACTAAAATCATTGCACAATGTTAACTTATTATATATTTTTTGATATATTATTTCTTTGAGAGAGGAGAAATGCAATTCCGTTGTTGTTCCCGGTTTTAATAACAACAACCTTGGCCGTAAGAATGTTAACATCTCGCTGCGCATGCACGGAATTTTTATGCAAAAAGAATTATAATTGCAAAAAGCAGCGGAGGTAATTAGTATTCAAGAAATTGTGGAATATTTTTACATTTATTAATATTATATCGCATATAAATCAATGAGTCAGACGCGGCCAACCATACTTCTTTATTCTTTTTATTAACTCAATATTTATACAAAACAGATAGTGTTTAATTAACCATCCACTACATTTTTATATATGAAGGGCTTTCATCTTCAGACCCTTAACAAGTGCATTGTTTTAGTCGAAATTTTTTTACAAGATTTTGAATCTCCATCGGCAAGATTCGAAACAAGCGTCGCCATCTCTTGTTGCGTAACACAATGTTCGCGTTATTTTCAAAAAACAAAATAGAAAACTATGAGCCAAAGTTCAATCTATAAATATAAACATTGCATGTTTGGAGAGAATGGAATTATATAAATTAAATTGAATACATAATGATTTGTTGCTTTCATTAAAAATAATTTGATTTTGTTTAATTAAATCAAGCAAGAGGCTTAAATTGATATTATAATTATTGAAATTTGTTGGATAATTTCAAATAATAATCATATAATATTTTTATAGTACACCCATACCTCGCTTTACGGCCGAGATACGTTCCACGAAACTTGGCCGCAAAGCGAAAAGCCGTATAAGGAATCAATTATTGCGCTTACGCAAGATTGGCAACAAATAGGCCGCAAATCGAAACGTGCAATAATTGAAGAGGGCCGTTATAGCGAAATGCAGCGACCGAATAGCGAAATGTACATGTAATGTATACGTTTTACTAGTGATTAAATTAACACATACAAATTTTTAAATTACTTGTTCCTAAATGATTTTTTTCATTAAAATATTTACACGTAAATATTAATATTTAAACAACAAAGTAAAATAATAATAATAAATTGCTTCATATTGTCACCAAAAATAAGTTGGCCCATGAGGGGATCGAACCCGCGACCTTCGCGTTATTAGCACGACGCTCTAACCAACTGAGCTAATGGGCCATTAAAAGAAAAGAGAAAATTTTGCAATTTGAATTTCAACGTAATATATTATTTAAATCCATGAATTACGTAACTCTAATTGTAAAATAATTCAATACAAATACATTCAGTATTGCATGTATAAAATGGAATACGGATAGAGCAAATGTATTTCTTTAAAGAAGCGAAAAAAATATAGGTTTGGATTCGTGTCGGGATGTTTCGTTTCGAGCATCTCGTTATAGAAATAAGTTTAATTTTAGACAACGTGAATTCTTCAAGAATCCGGATTTTTTTGTTCCCTTCGGAATTTACATAACGTATTTTAATACAAAAAATGATGCTTCTACGTATAAGTGTTAAAAAAACATACAAAATTGTGATATTTTTAATGTATTTGGAGTTAAAAGTGGATGTATCTTAGTAGTTGTATGTTTATTTAGAAATTTATTTATTAAATATTAAACATTACAATAAATAACAGGTTTTGTAACGGTAATTACAAATGGAATTACGTTACAACATTATAACCACCTATTATATAGAATCACAACTTAAAAGAAATACATTATCACGATCCACATGACTTTCTTTTATGTAAAAGTAAAGAAAACGAAAATGAAAATAATCCTCCTATTAGAAACATTAGAAAATATATATGTATATATAAATATATACGGGTGTGTTTGTGTATCTGTTTGTCCGTGTATTATATATTTGTGTTTCTGTAACAGAGCAAAGCTCGATCAATGACTTTGTGAGTTATTATTTTTTTTCATTGAAAGCGGTAAACATCGAAATAAGGAAATAAACTTGTATGATTAGAAAATATATTGTAAATGTGACCATTCCAAAATTAATTAATTAATCTATAATTAATAAATCATTTAAAAAAGGAAAAGAAAGTAAGTAACAAAATGAAAATAAAATCTCTCATAAAATAAACAGCAAACTCAACAAAAAAGAAACTAATAAAGAAAAGGAAATAATAATAAATGAAATAAAGGAAAAGTCAATTTTACAATTGGTTTAGATTTAAATGCAAGGCACTAGAGATCACATATCGAACTTATGCGACTATCGGAAGGACAGCGGGGGTCGGCTGAGGGATCGGTGATTCACCATCGATCTTTACCGTAACAACCTCATCACCTTCCTCCGCCTTGACTTCGATGTTCTCCTCCTTCACATTATTATTATTGTTCTTGTTCATGGGTTTATCGCTCCTGCTGTCGCTCTTCTTCCTGTACCTTCCGTTGTTCTGATAGAACCGGGGTTTGGGTTGTACGGCTTTCTTTTCGGGATCGAAGAAGCAGTCCAAAATCTCCAAGAGCTCGTTCATATCTTCCTCTTTCGCATTCAAAATCTGCACAACGAAACGAAAGTTATTACAAGCCCTGACACTTCTTCAAGAAAACTCATATACCTCAGCTTTCAGTACAGCTTCCAGACCATCCTTGGCGCTGCTCTCGAAGGCCACTCGGACTTTATCGTAATCTATGTTGTTTTCTGCAAGTAGACGGCGCAGGTGACTAGCGTGTTGCCTCTCCGTGGGAGTGGCTTTGAGTAGGGCTCCAAAAACTGGTTTAAACGTATTCTGACGATCCAAGAGAACCTACAATCCGAGGTAATTATATTATAACCAATATATGTATATAACAAATACAATACATACTTTGAACTCTTTGATTTCGTCCTCTTCGGCGGTGACGGGATTCGTGAAGGGCGCGATTATCTTGACTAACAATTCGTTGCTGATTTTGGCATCGCCGCATCCAAGCGACTCCAAGTCAGGTCTCTCACTTTGGCCCAAGTGCAACACAATATCGAAGCAGGTCTGGGCACGAATCACTGCTGAACTCAGGTCTTCCTCCCTGTTCAATAGGATCTAAAAGAAGGATGCATCAAGTTGATTGCAATCCATTTTGGACAATATACCTTAGACATCACGCGCAGGCTGTAGGATTTTGTAGTGTTCGCGCATTTTTCCTGCGAGAGGCTGAAGCTGTTTGCGAATCCTTTGACGACGGCGGCGAACCTCTCCGAGAGGTTGTGCCTACGCAAGGACTCCAACAGCATAGCGGGGGTGGACTTGTGGAACTCGTGGAAAATAAGGATGATGCCATCCTTGGCGTCGCCACGATTTTCCTCAAGCCACTGGACGAAGTCGGTGAGGGCGGATATTTCGCTCTTGGTCTTCACGAATTTATTCGTACGCATATCCTTCAGCATCCTATACTTACCCATGTTCATCACACGGATGCTGTGGCGGCGTCTGCGAACAATAAATCCATTATAACTTACAAAGCATTCATTTCGACTTATTGTAATTTTATTTAGTGATATGCACCTATTGCAATCAACAATATATAATAAAGAATATTCTTCAATTTCTTCAATATTAATACACATTAACAAGTAATTAAATGTAATAGTCCCATTTAAATAATCATCAATTTTTATATTAATGAATATCTTCATCTTTGCACTAGGTTGTATTTAAGTCTATCCAGTTCTTCACTAGTAAAACAACAGGATATTAATTGTTCAATGGTATTATAAGTGTTTCATTAATATTAAACAAAACAATAAATAAATGAATCATAATATAAAACATTAATAATTCATTTGCAACAATTCCTGATATTCCCACAATTTTATCAATTTCAAAGAAATACAACTTTCAATATTTAAAAAAAAAGGTTTCTTTTCTTGCTACACCATATCTAAATATTAATAAATAAATTACTTTAGCTACATTTATAAACTTTTAAAACACATCTCTACAAAAATATTTTTTGATTCATCTTTGATCAGCTGAATAGTTATTAGATAGAAAGACTATTGATTGGAAATACTGTTTTGAAGTCATTAACTGTGCTATAATAAAAGTGTCAATTATACATATTTGTTAGTGTTAATTGCTGATTATACTTTAGATGATTTAAAACAATCATGTTTGCAAGTACTGTTTTTACACCAGTTGAGAAAATGAGTATTGCTTAATACTCGTCCCTTACTAAATTACTTCTTTTAACAACCAATACTAACTAGATCACATTTATACAACAGTGATTTGGTCAGTTAACGTTTGTCTTGTGAGTTTTCTATAATTTAGGTGATTCAAAAAGTGTGTATCATTTGTTCTACAACTTTCTTTAATGAATGTGAATTCGTGTGAATGGAAATACTGCTTTGAAGTCATTAACTATGCTATAATAAAAGTCTCAATTATACATATTTGTTAGTGTTAAATGGTGATTATACTTCAGATGATTTAAAATAATCATGTTTGCAAATACTGTTTTAACACCGGTTGAGAAAATGATACTCTTCCTTACTAAATTACTTCTTTTAACAACCAATATTAACTAGATCACATTTATACAACAGTGATTTCGTCAGTTAACATTTGTCTTGTGAGTTTTCTATAATTTAGATGATTCAAAAAGTGTGTATCATTTGTTCTACAATTTTCTTTAATGAATGTGAATTCGTGTGATTGGAAATACTGCTTTGAAGTCATTAACTATGCTATAATAAAAGTCTCAATTATACATATTTGTTAGTGTTAAATGGTGATT
>JAFMTC010000007.1:9870-23435 GCA_018845635.1 Nicrophorus orbicollis | reverse complement strand
GGAAGGTCTGAGGGCTGGAGCAATTGGTTCAAGTTCAGGCGAGAGTGATGTCTACGAATACAATGACAAGGATCTGATCTTGTATGCCTTAGGAGGTAACCATGAATAACACAATATTAGTGTCGATGATATTTAACGTTTCCTTTTAGTGGGAGCTTCTGTGGCAAAGCCAGAACAACTAAAATTCCTGTATGAGAATCACGAGGATTTCTCCGCTCTGCCCTCATTCTTCATCCTACCAGCTCTTAAAGCAACGTTCTCCGCCAAAATGGATAACGTTATTCCAGGAAAATCCGTTTCTTTCGAGAACATCCTGCACGGTGAGCAATATCTCGAGATCTTCGAGGATATTGGCGCTTCCAGCAACGGTAGTTTCCGCAGTGAAATACAACTTGTCGATAAACTAGACAAAGGATCTGGATCAGTTTTGATTTATGATGGTAATTGGTATTTTCTTCATCCGCTCAATAAATCATTACATCAATTTTGTAGTGTTAAGCTACAACAACGAGGGTAAACTACTCTTCAAGAATCAGGTAGTATCTTTCGCAGTTGGAGCTGGAGGCTGGGGTGGACCTCGTCAATCCGACAAGCTGGTACCGTGCGTACCAAAGCCGAAACGCAATCCCGACACTTCCGTTTCTTACAAAACGAGCGTCGATCAAGCTGCTTTATACAGATTGAGCGGTAACTGAATCCAAAAATCTACAATTCCTGAAGTTAAATCTTCGTTTAACTTCCAGGCGATAATAACCCTTTGCACATCGACCCAAATATGGCTGCAATGGCTGGGTACAAGGTACCCATTCTGCACGGTCTTTGTACCCTTGGCATTTCCGTCAGGCTGGTCATGGAAGCCTTTGGAGGAAACGATTTGAAGTTATTCAAGGCAGTAAAGGTATACCATTTAAAATCTATAAAATAAATGTGGTATTGAGATTAACATGAGTAAAATCTATAGTGCCGTTTCGTCAAGCCGGTTTTGCCAGGAGAAACATTGAAAGTTGACATGTGGAGAGATGGTAACAGGATTCACTTCGAAACATCCGTTGTGGAAAGCAACAAAATCGTCATATCAGGTAACAAGGATCATCTTACAAGTTATTTTCTTTATATCGTTACATCCGCTCGATTAACATCAATATGTTATCATATATATTTTTTTATTGCTTGTTATCAAACCTACTTTCGATTAAAAGAATGCTAATTACTGATATTTGGATAACTACGATTAGAATGCAACTAAATAATTTTACAATTAATATCTTTAATTCTATGCAAAAAAAAAATTACTAGGAAATTATAAAATTCACTCTCCAATCTCAGTTACGCGAGTATTCTTATTGGATGCATCTGCAATCCGATGACCTAATTATAGAACTTGTTTTTGTTCAATTGACTTATGGACTTTTCGTTATCAATTAATTTGATGAGTGAATAGAAATCACTCTATGCTATTTCAACAAGCCAATTTCGAGTGGTTTTATCAAAGATAATTGATCACTCCCTCCCTGTTCACCTCATATTGTGCGTTGTCACTATACACTTAAAATCGATTGCGACCAACACACATAACTTTCTCGCAAGTCGCTTTTAGTAGTTGCTCCTCGATTCTAACAAAAGGTAGTCTCATTATCCATATTTTCTTACTTTCGTCTAATTTACCTAGTTAAAAGTTATCATTTTCTTGCTACTAAAACTATTACAAAATATATGTACATAACCTGAAATTTATTGCAAAAATAATGGGATAAGTTGTTTAATAATAGCTTTAAGTTTAGTACAATTAAACCAAGTAGCTTTCGTTTATACATGTTCCTTACGAAAATGCCATGAACATTGAACTCTCCGCAATATTTAATATGTGACGTAAACAATACAAAAAAAATGTAACTATCTCGACCTTTAATCCAATGTTCTTGTATACAATTAAGGAAAAAAAAAAGAACAAAGTAAATAGCGTTACAAATACTCGTTGCTCGAGCATTTTAATTTAGTACGCTTCGAAACTGTGGCTTATCTCGTTCGTTTCTGTACAGGATCTTACGTGGATTTAAACTCCGTAATAGCAGCGAAACCAGTACAGGAAGCACCTGCATCAAACATGTCTCTCAAAAGCGACGCTATTTTCGAAATGATCGCCCAAAAGATCAAAGAGAGTCCGGAGAAGGCCAAATCGGTGAACGGAGTCTTCCTGTACAACATAACCAAGGATGGCAAAATCGTGAAGACCTGGAGTGAGTGACATTAAAATGTATCTTCATTCATTGTCTACATTAATTTAAATTTACATTTTAGCCATGGATTTGAAGAGCTGCAACATCCACGAAGGCAGCCCAAAGTCCGGAAAGCCGAACACCACCTTGACCATCTCCGATGATGACTTCCTTGGTTTGGCCACCGGCAAGTTGAACCCGCAGACCGCCTTCATGAAGGGCAAGTTGAAGTTGACCGGTAACGTGATGCTCGCCCAGAAGCTTGGACCACTGCTGAAGGCCGCCGAAGCCAAGTTGTAAAGAGCGCAGATAGATTCGTCCTCTTCCGAAATCGAAAGCAAAAACTTTCCAAAGATTCCATGTTGTACATACCAGTCTTACTTTACGATGAGGATGCACTTTCTTTTATTACGTTTTATTTGTTATTATATGAATATGTTTTTATTATCATGCGGTCTTTACTAGTGGGAACTATTTTTTAACATGGTTTATATCGAATTTTACATACGATTTTTTATATTAGGAAGTATTCCATTCTCTATTGTTCAAAATAGACCTATTCCTTTATATCTAGAAGTATGTAAAATATTTTTCAATTTTCATAAATATATTTAAATACAACAATCAATAAAATAATTGTCTAAACCTTTTTATTTAGATTTCTATAATTTATTATATTTCCTATAATTTATTTTTTTCCTAACATCAGAATACGCAATTCATTTAACAACATCAATTAATCAACATTTTTTAATATTCGATATTATTGCATAATTTTGATGTGTCATCGTACTGGAAAATTAATATAACGCAAATACTTTCAATTAAGTAAATAGCAAAATCTAGATGATATTAAAATAAATGGACTGAAAAACTTCAATACTCCAACTATTTTAATATTTTTATATTATAATGCGCATAATGCAACATTAAACAAATTTTTCTTTTAGGGAAGAAAGACCAATGCACTATAGGCTTCTGCAGCAATAGCATTGTATTTCTTGGACAGAAAGACCTCGGTCGTTAGCCTTTTGCCTAAATATAGATGTTGATATGAAATATTAATTTCTATTGTATTGAGTTTATATATTTCTGTTGTTGTTGCAATATATGTTATTATATTTCAATTCAAACATGCCAGTAAATGTTTCAGTAAAAATAAACAAGTTAATGAACAAGATACCCATTAAAAAGATACACTGCTAGATAAGAACTATTACAAATTCGAATGCATTTATACTTTTATAAAAACAAATGATTACTAAGCTATAAATATATTACGTAAGTATTGGAAATGATTATTTATTAGCTGATTATGGTAATACCCAAGATAATTTCCTATATTATTTTCAAATTATTTGGAGGGACATACAAAATGTATTTTTCTATATCAACATTGAGATTAATTGAATGCACTAAAAGTGTAATCAATTGATAAAAATCATATAAACGTGTTATTGGTTCTTGACGTCAGCCATATACACTGAACTGTTATTATCAATATTGATTTAACATGTATAAATGAATTGACCTAAGGCTTCGATTGAAAGGAAAAAATGGAAACAGAGCAATAGGTAACTAACTGTAAGAAGATGCGCGCGCAAAGCAATGCGTGAATCAATTGTACGGGTTGAGGATTACGCAGGATACAATATATATATAAAACCACCGAAATTACGCGAAAAGTTACAAAATACATGTACGTGGTTGCAACAAGTTGACCGAACGCTATGGTAGACTTGAGCGGTGGAGGCCAGGATGGACCCATCGAGCATGCCTTTCCCAATTCCGTCTTCATCGTTCCAGGAATCATCGTCGTTTTCCTATGTGGTAAGATGCCATTTGCGATATCGATTACTCGCATCAGAATAGTCGATGTCTTCAGATACACGAGATTCGATTTAGTTGTTGCTGATGTTAATGCAAAAAGAAAATGCGCTTCTGCCGCATATCGATTCCGCGCGCGAGGTGTAATTCGAAATGCACGGTGGAGAATGAGCCTAAACGGAGGCAAGATAATCGTAGATAACACACATATCGTACGTGCTTCAAATTGTTTAACAAGCAATATTGATTACGCGTCTACAATTTTGCTGCAATGATGATTTTCATGGCAGTGCACTGTGGGACGTGTATTCGAGCTAATCATTACACTAGAAGGAGGTATAAATAGATAGAAATGGAGATGGACGGAGCGATGGATCTGCTGCAGGGAGTGCAGGATGCGGACGCTCCCGCACCGAGCCCCGGTGATTTCAAGATGCCTTCTCTGGATAAATTGCTGGAGGCTCTGGAGGGCTTCGATATGCCGGAGGAAGAGAAGGCCAAGCTGAAGGAATCTCTGACTGGTAAAGGAGACTTCCTCAGCAAGATGGGCAACCTGGGAGCCGGTATGCTCGGTCAGAAGGCGACGGCACCGCCGCCCATCGGAGGCGGTTTCGATCCCACCACGCAATTCATGATTTTCTTCGCGGCGTTTGCCATCATCCTGGTTATTTTCGGTAAGGAAAACAACAACTCTCTCTCTCCCCACTTCCAACAAAACGTAAACAATATAACAAAGATGCAATTAAAGTAAAGGTAATTCTAACGCAATAAACGTGAGAGAAAAGAGGAGGCAAACTCAGATTGGAGCGGCAAGTAGAAGCAGTTGTATAATTGTTATCGGTATCGTGGCATACGGCAATCTTTATCGAAGACGACGTGTCGGTGGATCGGCCACGTCGCAGCGATGAAAGCTGCTTACCCAATGCTTTGAATTCAAAACAATCTTCAGTTTGTTAGTCGCGCGAAGAGAGAAAGCACTGCCACGCGTAGTTGATCTTGAGATCTTCAGCAAACATGGATGTTACGCCGGAGACTAACCAGACTTTCTTAGGATACGTCGTTTTCCTGGCTGCTCTGACACTTGTTGCTTCCACCATCAGTAAGTTTGGCCGCACCATAAACGTGCACAACCCAATTCAATTCGCACGTGCTAAATACCATTTACATACCACAGAAAAATAAACACATATTCAAATAATTACGTTAAAATTAATACAAATACATAACATATGTTAATCAAAATTATCTTTTTTTTATATAAGTTACAGGAAGACCTATGTTCTATAACATATTTGCAGCAATAGCAATAATTATATGTTTTCTTTGTATTTCCAATATATTCAGTTAATTCGTTTTGTGGTTGTTGCAATACATTTTATTATTATTAGTTTACCACGTAATAAAAGATAACAACAATATTACATCCTCATTTTAATTATTAGCATAATTTAATCCAAAAAAATCTAATAACAATTTACTTTATTTGAAAAATTGTATTTATAAAAAAAATTAATGGAAAAATATATGTAAGATAATTATAGTTTTTGGTCAATAGCCCTTTGTAACACTTGATTTTTGTTTATTTAATTATTGTTGTATGAATATCTT
Source organism: Nicrophorus orbicollis (assembly GCA_018845635.1). Taxonomy (NCBI): domain Eukaryota; kingdom Metazoa; phylum Arthropoda; class Insecta; order Coleoptera; family Silphidae; genus Nicrophorus; species Nicrophorus orbicollis. Next base: position 17,784 of record JAFMTC010000007.1, on the reverse strand, counting down.
TTACTTTTATCTGTTTGTAACTGTTACAAAAAATATGATTATATAATTTAATACATATAATTTGTTTCAAAATTTTAAAGTTAATTAAAATATAAACGTTTGGATAGAAAGACTGCAGCCTTTGTATTAAGAAAGTGAAATATATTTTATTTTTATAAAATATTCTTTTCGTCCACTTTAAATATTAATATAAATCATTTTTTCTACTGATACTGGAAATTGTTATTGAATTATTTTATATTAAAAAAAAGTTATTTAATGTAATGGACGTTCTTGTTCTTATTTTTTATAACTCTTAAATTGTCGTAATATATATATCCGTATACCTAAATCTATTTGTTTCTTTGTTGCAGTGTTCTTCGGCTACAAATTGTATTCATCGCTCGTACTGAGGGAGAGGAAACGCGAAGAGAAGAAGATGCAGAAGTTACAGAAAAAGAAGAAGTAGGATAATTCGTCTGAGATCGTCCTGTCAAATATTCCGTTTACTTTTTAACTATTTTCTAAGCATCGGCATTTGTATTCAATAAAAACCAAATAAAACTACGAAACTGTTGCATTCATTCCATGAAATGGAATCGAGGAACTGTGTTGTGTTTTGAAAATAAACTATTTTTATGTTATTTGTGGCGTTTTAATTGACATTACCTAATCCACTTTGTGTCAGTCTGCAATGGGCAATAAACGGATATTTTGGTAATAAATTAGAAAATAATTAATTAGTGGGCTAAGAATTAATTACAACTTTATTACATAATGACAACGTCGCAGATCTACTGCATATCGGATAATCCGGGCCTCCTGTTATCAGGTCTGCGCTTTGTGAAATCGTCGTTTCGCTTTTGGAATCTATTGTAACGCGTATCTTGCGTGAAGTTGTTCCTCTTGTTGCCCAGGAATGGTGGAGTGGCAATCTCCACGCAAAGTTGTTCCTCTAAAGTCTAAAAATGCAAAAGCAATTAAAATCATCAAACTGAGATAAACTTGATTTTACTAACCATATTTGAAATATGGCTATCTTTCAAATAACTGTGGATCTTGCTGAATTCTAGCTTCACCTCGGCGCCATCCAACTTCTCCACCTGCTCTTTGATGAGTTCAATCACGTCCACGTTAAACGTCTGATTTTTTATGGAGTCTTCCTGATTGTAAACTCCCTTGAGAATCGGCAGAACGTCGTCGATTCTGCCAACCTCTGTAAGCGCAAGCACCTTAAGATTCCTTATGGTAGTGTAGTTCTGATTCTTTGCGCATGAGATCATCTCGAGACACGCTGATGGATTGTTTTGTCTGAGCGCTAGGGCCGCGATGAACGTGATCGCTCTCCTCATCGGCATGTGGCCTACCTCCATCAATTTATTCCAAAGGTTCAATGCAAAGTCCCAACTCTCTTTCGTATTCATTTTGTAGCAAGCTGCTAATGTGAGAACTATGATATTCCTTGGGTATTGGGTACTTTCAATTTGTCTCTCCCTAATGTCCTCAAACAAATCCAGAATATCCTGATACCTCTCGTTGTTGTACAACAGATCCATCAAGAGCTGGTATGTAATCAATTGATCAAAGAAACCCTTCAAGTTCTCTGATTTGAAGCACTTCAATGCTTCCTCCGGTTTATTCAAATAATGGAACATCCTCATAACAACAGGCCCAAACACAAATGTACCAAATCTCAGCTGCTTATTCTGATCGTTGAAACGATTCATCATCTTCATAATCAAATCAACGTCATCAACCTCAGCCAAATGAATCATATTCTTAAGATCCTCTGTAAAAACCATGTTCTTCGAGTCATCACTTGTGTAATCATGCATCTTGGTGCGGAATTTTTCTGCAATATTTGATAATTGATTCTGTGTCCTCAGTCTTTGGGCCTTATACCCATCTAATCCCAGAGTTGTCTCTGAATACAGCGTTCGGACTGAAACAATACATTGTATTGGCGCAATTCAATTATGTAAGGTTATAATTCTCACCTTGCGTCTGAAATAACGATACAAGTTGTGGTTTTACTGCATGTCTCAGGGGACACAGAGCTGTGTTTTTCAAAAGTGTGTTTAAAACGTTTGCCATTGCGTATTTGATATTACAAATATAAAGATTTTATTAAACAACTCTCTTGTAAACTAACCTATTCCTATTAGAATTTATAGGTTATGCGGCAAACGCAAATGAAGTTTGTTAAATATTAATTTTATAAAATTATAAATATGTACACAATTTGTAAATAAGTATGCATTTTTAAATATTAAATCCATCAGAATCTGTAACTTAATTTGAAAATATTTATTTAAATTTCTATGAATTGAATGGTTTTAAGACTTGTGATGCATCGGTTGATTCATGCGTGTTATTTAAGTTGCCTACGTATCGTGCACACAAGTTAAAAAACTTTTAAATTTATCAATAATCAGGAATAATACATAGTTTATTAAATAAACAAACATAACCGAGCAAAATACATAATGTTAAATATTTTATAATTGGAATTCCTTATTCCTAACACTTTTCTTATATTTTAATAAAATAATAAAAACTAATTTGATTTTGTTTTCCATTTTTGCAACAATTCATTTAAAATGCACGTAAGTATTTTAGGATCACAGCTGAAAGACCTCTAAGTTCCTGAATACGGTACAAAGTAAAATATACACAACATTCGAGTTAAAAAGACAGCTCATTTGCTCTCGCTAACTTTATTACTGTCGTTATCACTGACATTATCTTCATCTTTCTTCTGAACTTCAACTTCGTCCCCACTCTCGACGCTCTCATCCTCGTTAGCCTCCGCTTCATCAGGTATATCATACCTATGGATCAGCAGGCATGTCAACCAGTCGATCATTGCCTTATCCTTGATCTCGGTATCAACGATAGTTGGATAAATATACTTCTTCTTGAACGCCTCCACCGTTTCATTTTCTTCCTCCCACAGAAGCTTGTCGTGATCACTACCGTACCGCACATTATACCTATCGTAATGCACGTATTCCAGAACTAAACCTAAACCTGGAGCACGAGGAACGTTCACCTTTTCTTTCAAAAAGGACTTATCGAATGTTTCTTCCGTAGTGTGACCACGAATCACGGCTAAAGTAATCCCGACCATTTTCCTGATCTGGTGCAGCATGAAACTCTGCCCTTTTACCTTGACTACAACAAATTCCACCCCGTTTATCTTCATCGGAGCATCACATGTAAACGACATTATGTAACGGGACGCGCTCGGATCGTTATATCTCTTCTTCGAGGTGTAATTGTGGAAGTTCTTTGTTCCAACGAACTTCCCCAGAATCTCTTTGATCTTCTCGTAACGTTCATCGCTCAGTGTGTACGTCTCCTGCGAAACCTCCTCATCATATGGAGCGAATGCAACGGTCGGCAACATGTACATATAAGTTCTCGCATCACATTGCACTTTACTGTTAAATCCTTTGGTAACTCTCCTGCTACCAAATACTCTAATAGTTTCCGGTAAATGTTCATTGATCTTCTCTATCTCAAACGCTTCAGCTACAAAATTCCATCCATATAACAAAAGCGGATAAAAATAGTTTTATAAAACTCACGCAATTTCATGGAAATAATCTGCCTAGCTGCAGAGACTCCCTTATCAGTCCTGGCCGCCCTTTGAAATTGCACAGTTTGCACCTGATTGTAACCATCTTGAGTTATAAAATCAGCTTTCAGTAAAGCATTGAAGAAGCTTTCTTCAATTGTTGGCATTTGAGGATTCCTACAACATCAACTTCATTATGTTAAATAACACAAACATATGTGTGTTTACCTTTGCATTCCAAAAAAATTAACCCCCGAGTATGACATAAGGACTGCAAATTTCCTCCGTTTAATGCGTTCAAATGGTTCTGTCCTTGCCTGCTTCATGTCCAGTCCAGCACCCTGATCTGACCTCCTGTCTTCCCATTTCCGTTTCTTCGTCCTCCCATCATACCTTGCCTTCCTGATCGTGTTTTTTATTTCGCTCATACTCAATGCACTGTAGTTACTGGTCAGATCTGAATGAAAAAGTACATGAAACTATTTGATTTTGCTTCAACAACCGCAGCAATATTTACGTTTATATACATTAACATTTGCTTGTCGGATATTAATAAGGCTTTTTATTAAAAACATACCAGATTCGTATTTTTAAGGTTATAAGCAAAGCAAGTGCAGATACGATTTTAGGTTATGGGTAAGTCATGCAATTGAACTAAATAAAGCCTATTCTAAATTACAAATTAAATTAGATTGTTAACTAAAATATTAAGTTACCAATCCCTGCTTAATATATTAAATTGCACAAACTTCATGATACGAGTTGCATTGTTTAGTTGTTGAATTTATTTAATAAAAATTAGAATTACCGATGTGAAACTAACTTCACAACGCCTGGAAGTTCATTTGCTTTAGTAGTTCTGTTAGTTTCTTCTGTTTATGTTTACCTGTTCGTTATGTTTGTCAATTTAAATTTTAATAATTAAGGTCTACATCATACACACATTTAATTATAACCTTACAATGAATACTTCAAGTTCAATTGAAAGCTATTCTCAGAAGGAGTTACTGGATTATAGCAGCTTGAAAGATGTTACAATATCCTTTTTTTGGTAATTAATAATACCCAATTCCAATTCGTTTATGCACATTTCCTTAGCATTCAATTAAGATATTTTGGAAACCGAGACTTTGATTCTTAAGAAGTTGCAGTGTATACAAATTATAGCAGAGAAGTTTGTACCAGATTTTAAATTTGAGGACTTGGAAAGTCATGTCTTCATATATCTGTTTCCAGCTGCAAATGATCTAGTTCATGCTGTAAGAAAATGAATATTGCAATTTACAAATGATAAAACTTTTCCATATTTTAAGGTCTTTGAACGAAATCTTGAATTACTGAATTCCAGTGATGAAAAATACTCTGAAGTCAAGGATTATTTGCAAGTATGTTTAATTTAATTTGTACTTGATGTAGTTAATAACATTAAATGTTTTTAGGTAGTTTTGCAAGTTTTCAAAGTCATAAACAATGTTATTAGTTACATCTTAAAGCAGCACCAGTTGGAGTTGGAACACATCCAATGTGTTCCTTTAATTGTCTTGCACATATTGAATTCCACTTTTACACATTGTAAAAACCAGTAAGTATAATTTATTTATACATTATGAATTTCCTAAAGGCATTGATTTTCAGCAATCAGCTTTACCAGTTGGCTGGTGCCACTTCGGACATACTGAGCATGTTTAAATCCGCTCAAGACGTTTACCAACAGCAGTTGCAATTGCTCAGCGAGCGCATTCTATTAGAAGATGAGGATTTTATATTAGAAAGTACGTAGAAAAGTTGATATTTGAAGTCCCGTTTGTTACCTTTGGCAGTCCTAGACATAACATGCGATATTGGAAAACTAATGACTGGGATCAACGTGAAATCGATGGCGGATTCTTGGAAATTCTATGTGATTATAACGCAAAGATATTCGAATATTGTGACGGATAAAATTAATTTAGAGAAACCCTTGAATTTCGTTTTAGAGGAAATCACCAAAAATATCCAATTAATTTACAATAAAGTACGTCGCTTTTGAAAATTGTTTACAAAATGATAACTGTTTTGAATTTAGGAAGGCGACGAGAAGATGCAGTTGAATACTCTGAAGGTTACAAAGTTTTTGAGTAAACTGGCTTTAAAACTATTTGATAACTACGGGCAGAAGAATAGATTACATTGGATCGTTTTTTTCTGTAAAATTTTTAGGTATTTTTTTTAAATTAAATTAATTAACGTTATGGTTTCATTGTAACATTACTTTTCAGTCATTTGGAGAAAGAAAAAGAAACGTTCAATTTGATCGAAGAGAACGTTTACCAGCCAATGGATTTTGCCTTGTTCACATTTTTTGCGGATCAGAACAAGCTGGTAATTATATTATTTGAAATTCATATTTATTTGTTGTGAAATATTAACGGTTCGTATTTTTCAATGCACTTACTTGGAGTAAATAGATAGCAAATATTTAGAAGCAAATAGCGTTAATCAAACAGTAGGAAACACTGATTTTCCTGTTATTTTATCTTATGCATATGCTTATAACTCTATAAGTTATCAAATCGTAATGTCAACATAGACGCATAAAGCTTTACTGTTTAAGATGTGCACACCGTTTATTTAAATTTAAATACTCTCTTTCTTAACATTACGACAGGAAAATACTTGATAACCAATTGGGATTTCTGATCGTTACGAACAATTAACAATGAAACGTGATTGAATAAAACATTGAAATTTAACTATTTTATCTCTATTGGAAATGTTAAACACTTACAACTAAATATGCGTGTCACGTATTTGAAATGTACAGATGGAATCGATGTTTTATTTATAGTAGATATTAATGAGCGTCACAAATCGTGTCTATATAAATCATCGTTTTTCTATGTTTATCATTTACGAAATTAACATTAGGGAATTACCTGTCCCTGTTTAATTTTAGAACTCGTCTCATAATTATATAATTAAAATCGTGGTAATGTTTCAAAGGAAGTATCACTTTCAAACATCATTAAATTTAAACACGAGTTTCAAATAGTGATTAAATAAACTAATAGTTTCATTAAACACACACATATATTTTAAAACGGTTTTAGTTCAAATTTGTAATTATCAAATTGATATTATTTTCATATTTTAACTGAAGAAGTTTTATAAATTAAAACTAATTGTAATACAAATTATTGAATTTGATATGAAATGACTAATTTTAATTAGATTTTGTGGGAAATTGTCTGTATTGATTCGATAGCTCATTTTAAAAATGGGTTAATTATTTCAATTAACTTAATCAAATTGTATTTGATAAAACAGGAATTATCGATTTATCGAATTGTGTGAAATGCTTGAATAACATCTATATATTGACTAACTCCGTGTAGATTTTGATGATGATTTGTATCGTAATAAAAGCAGATATAATTTGGGTCAACAGATTCAGGACAATACTCGAATCAATATGAAATATTTAATGCAAACATCGATCTTTTCAGGGCTCCGATGAGTTGAACGTAATTTGCGATAATCGACGTGGTTTTGTGTATTTGTTGTGCTACGTTCTCGCACAATCCGGATGTCCGAATCATGAAGGATTTGCGTTAAATTATTTGGAAATATTTTTAAAAGTTTATAGCAAAGGTGAGTTCAGGAAAATGTAATTTAATGGGTTAAATTGCATCGTTGTGTATTGCAGATTTCGAAACTGATTTGCGTGGTAATGTAATTAGTCTTTTCGTGGTGAGAATCTTATCAGTTAGCTACAAAGAATTTATGTCCATCGAGGAGCTCCTCTTCAATGCTGTGTTGAAAGGGAGTGCGGAAATTGCTTTATTTGCTTCCGATATTTGGGTTTTACTTTTAAGGTAATTGTTAATAAATTATTACGGGCGTTGTTTGCATAAATCTGGTTTGTTATAGGAATGCGCCTCCGACTTTAAGTTACGACACTATTTTGAATGTAATCTCGAAGATGAGTTTGGAAAGGCCGACATCGGCAAGTCCAATTCAAGTCAAATTATGCAATCTGCTGAGGAATCTCTACAAGAATTTACCTAATGGTATGAAGGTCAAGTTGCTGGAGAAGTATTCCCCGGAAACGCACATGTGCGTTTGGAACGTCCTCGGACTTGAGCGTTTACCAATGGCCAAGAGGTTCCTCAGTCCCGTGAGCCTGAATAATTTCCATAAATCCATCAACAATCGTGATTTTACCAGAAGCTCCAAGGACTTTAACTTTTTGGTGATTTGCTAACATTGCCGTTTAAATTACTTCTATTTCATTCCGTTTCTTGCAGATTTTTTCGTTAAAAGCTCTCGCGAATATCGCGCCAACTAGCGATAGGCTGAAGATGTGCGAAGCTGTG
>JAFMTC010000006.1:518052-536033 GCA_018845635.1 Nicrophorus orbicollis | reverse complement strand
ATTTTATTTGAAATGTGTTTCAATATTTTACATGTTTTTTTTGCAATATTTCAAAAATGCATTGTTTAATACATTTTTTATAAATGAATGTAACAACTAATTGCTTTTCGCTGTTCGAAAAAGTAAAAATAAATATCATGATGGTAAAAATACTAACCGTGGCTCTATTACGCAACATACAACGCACAAAAAGTACACACTGTTTACAAACGCTGTTCAACTTTCACTGCTGCGATTTTCGGAGATACATTTCACCGACCGGTTAAAAAATGGTACCGACAAATCCAAATCTCAATTGCTGCTCGATTCCACTCGAGAGTCATTAACAGACTGAAGCATAATTTCACACAACAAAACTCGCGGAACTCATTGTTGTGTCCTTGCGTAGCCGATGTGTTCGAATGGAAAGAGGTATTGTTGTTGTTCCATCTCCCGATTTATGTTATTATGGTGCGTCGGGTCTATGGTGTGGGAAACGCTCGTTCAAAATTTACTTCCACTGTGACTAATTGCGTATGGCACCTCCATGGAATACCCATGGTCCGTGCTGAAGGTAGTAGGCCTGATTGCCTTCCTCCTATGTTGGAACCAGAACTTGGGACGGCAGCAGGAATCATCCATGCGTTACTCTGGGGGGTTACGTTTTCATTGTTTCCTTTGATCCTCCCCTCCTGCTGCATACATACATGCTATCTTCTTGATTGGAATACAATACAATTGCCAGGAAAATGTAATGAAACACATTTACATGAATCGAGCACGCATCCTACTTTTTTATTTATTTATTTTTTCTGCTGCACTATCAGTGGGATATCACAGGAAGGTTTAGAACATCCATTCAAAACGATCATTGCTAATTATCCTTCAATTTATTTATTACTTTTTATATGCATAATTTATCAAACGCAATTATGACTTTTCAAGGATATACCTCACATTGTTTTGCAGCGTTCAAGTATAGAATTCTCATAAGATTTGTTGGAGTCGGTAATGATACGAGGAATATCTTCTTCAAGGTGCAATGCTAAAGATGTAATAACTCTTTCCATGACTTTATTCACATGCATTATTTGAAAACCTTGATTAATATCTGTTTATATATTATTATTAAAGTATAAAGTTTTTCTACAATGCATTTCAGTAGATTTTACAATGATATTATTGATTAACGTTCAAACTTATTCTAAATTAATTTTTTAAAATATAATAAAAACTTGACAATTTTTATTATTTATCATTTCTAAAGTATGTGTAAATGAATGAACCCCCTAATAATACTAGTTTCAATTGAACAAATCATTTTTAACCTGCGAAATATTTAAGTTTCTTCACAATTTCAGGTATGTTTTGTGGTAAAATGTAAATATTCATTATTTGCCTTTAGTATGATAATTGGATAGCTTGACGTATTTAGTGTCATTATATTCATTAATGTTTATTGATATTTGGCATGTGTATGATTTTTAAGAACAAAATGAAACTGAAATAGTCGTAACCTAATCCAATCTAAGAATATTTATCTAATATATTTATTTATAAAGTATTTAAATGAATAAAAGGCACTGAAAGAAGCACTGATCCTCACACTAATTTCGTTCATTATTTTTTTTAAACGTATTCTATTAATTAAAATATAGTTTGTTTTGAAATGTTTAAATCTGATTATTGTGAATCTAGATTGAAACTTTGCCATAAGTGGTATTCGTGTAACTAATGGCAATTCATTCAAATAATATACGTGTATTTGTAACTTAATATAATCAATTTAATATAAACGTTGTTATTTTGTTTGTCTGTTTTTTTATACAGTCTTGTAAATACATTCAGGGAAAATTCAAAGTGGAAATACCTATTACAATAAATAGATGAAAAAAGGATTATAAATGATGAAGTGAATAATATCTAAAAATTTTAAATTAATTACATAATTGTTTGTTATTGCATTCAAAATTTATAAATAAACAATGATAAATACCCATGCTATAAAACGTTTAATTGAACATTTGGAAAGTATTATAAATATGTTCATAATTAAATTATATAAAAATTTTATCAACAACAAAATCTAAGATGTTTTAATGATATAAAACCATGTTTTCCTAAGTATAGATTATCTAAATTAATAACAATTAATAACAAATAATATCAGAATAAAAATAATAACAGAAAACAATAAAATGTTCAGTTGCAAAATTCGAATGATTGGTTTCATTTCCTTTTCTTTTGTATGCGGTTTTGCAACGTTAGAATTTTAATTTGTTGACATATTCTAAGCTGATGGAAATGCGATTCCGACAACATGCCAATATAACACATATTCTAGTTCTACTTCAAATCCTGCTTCCTTTATCGGTTGCACCAATTTTCAAGGAATAATGTATGAAATCCGTAAAGGAAGTATATCACATCACGAAGTGTTTGTTGTTCCAAGAAAAATTCATTAGTGGCAACGAGACATTTTTCCAGCAATGAACAATCAATCTTCCTGATCCTCGCTGCTTCGCATTCAATTACTAGTTTTATTAAACTTTTGCTTTATATATATGAAACATACCAAACACTGTTCATTTGAAACTTTAATTCTGGATATATTTCAAGACCCAGACCCATGTATTAAAATTAAATTTGTGCTCCGCAATTTCTAAATTACATGGTAGTTGCGGCCCGTAGACAATTTCGCAACGTAACTTAAATAATTAATTAAGTAATTCAACTTAAAACGTTGAGAAAGTGTATGCAATACGGGTAATTACGCTAATATTTTGAATCTAAATAGTTTTACGCTTTTATGTGTAATAATATTGATTATTAATTTAGAAAGTATAGTCTTTTATAAATATTATATTTTTCTCAAATTAAAAGGTTTCTGTACGAATAAGTAGGTGTCACTCAAGTGTAATTCGTCCATATATTTTTGCATTATTATGTGAGTTTGAAATGACTGTTAAAGCAAAAATGTCATTCGAATATTTGGAAAGTGATTTACGACGCTGTTAAAAGGGATTAAGATGTAGACGTGTGTTAGATGTGCCAACAGCTGCTATCCTTTGATATATGAATCCACGTTGTGTGGATTATCCTAAGTAATCGCTCATACAAAGTTACGCATGAATCGTTTATATATTAAATGACGATTTTTATAGAATTCATGCTAATCTAAAACATGTGTGTAAAGAAGACTTAGCCTGAAAATAGTTTTTCTTGAAATAATTTGGCGTAAATGGTTCGATCCAATTTCTATATTTTACCTTAATTTAACGTCGTCGAGGTAGTAAAGGTAACTTTTAGATGCCTCGCGTGGCTGACTCTAAAACAGACCATAACCGTGTTATGTGTTGAAGTAATTTACTGACCTAAACATTTTCCTTTTCAATTCTTATGTACAAACTTTGCTAGTAAAATAATACATAAAATATATAAATCTAATTATGATGGATATCAATTTTTCTTCAAATATTTTTTTAATTAAAGCTTATATATAATTATTTTTTGGTGTTTTTAAAAATATCTTAATTAGATTATAAATTATTTCATGAATATTTAGCATAATAATAATATTTATTGAAAAAGTCAAAGGAAAAACTACTTAACCAGAATAAATTAAAAAAAACTGTTACGAATGGCTATTGACCAACTTTTTTTTGTTTACATAAGTACTAGATTTTAATAATATAATATAGCCAGTAAAACAACATAGCATTTTAAATATATACAAATAATGGAGAAACTAAATAAAAATACTCTATGAAATTACATAAGAAAAAAAATGTGGTATACTTATATTTGGAAAAGGATACAAAATTTGGATGGAGAGAATAAATTATAATCTTTTGAAATCAATTTATTCCATATAAGATTGACTCCTTAATGTTACTATATTCTATATATTCTTAAACATACAATTTTAGTCTTGTATCTCACTTTTTCATACTTTTTATTGCACAAGGACGTTATGTTATATAAGTTGTAACTTGGTAAAATTTATAATAATAATATTTGTAAAAAATTGTAGAAGATGAGAAAATAAATTGATGGCAAGGAGAGTTGAGTTATAAGTGTCATCTTTAAACTACAAAAAGAAATGGTGCCCATTTATTTTAAATCTCCGAAACCTGAAAATTTCAGCGATCGTTGGGTGTGGTTACAAACTGTACTTATACTAAGTAATTATTACTTAGTATAAGTATTATTTAGTAATATGGAGAAAGTCTCCTAAAATTTGGGGACATAAAGTTAAATATTTTGAAAATTAAATTTATTCAAAATAATATAAGTTTTTATTTCTATTATAATTAAAAATAAACGTTATTACTTTTATATAGATGCATATTACCATAATAACATTGAAAAGAAGCGTTATTTCAAATACATTATATCCAAGTTTATTATTATTAACCTAGTTTACATAATACAAGTATGACTAGCTCTATTCCTATTTAGAGTAAATCGCTTTTGTTGTTGCAAAAAGTGTCGCAAACCGGCGTTTCGTAACGATCCGCATTTTTTAGCAGTACGAAAATGTATCGTATCCGAACATTGTTACAAATCTCTCGCATTCATTTCTAAATATCGTTGGGATTTGTCTCGATTAATTATTAATTTACATTGCATTATTACAAATAACATGCACCATTATCAATTTGCTGATTCAGTGCAAAAGCAATTACCTAATGACGAATTACGAACAATTGAATATTATAATGATTGCCTTACAAAGTTCGCTTTAAAATTACCTGGTTTTAAAAAGCGAAATCCGAAGTTTCCGAAGCCTTGAACCACCTTGAAAATCCGAATATACAAAACGAAACGTTTTACTTGTTTATATATGCTCAGCACACTTAAAGCAAATGCACATCACATGTTGCTAACCTGCTTATGTAATAAAACTGCGGTTATGTTTATTATCGTACATCTCATTCCGTCTGTTTGTTGTTGTTATTTTTTTTATCCTTCTTCGGTATTTCTCCTCGCTTGTTTTGTAGCTTCGATACGTACGGGTGATTACGTAAGGGTCAAGGTTTTACGCGGTTTGTCACGCAAACTGTGTTTATTATTACTATTACTTTACATATGAATAAAATAATGGTGTTCTCAAACAATGAATACGTAATTGGTTTGTCGTTGGTCTTCCCTGCCTTTTGCTTGCTTTATTTTGTTCTTATTATATACGTGTTCGCTTTTACGCAAAAATGAGTGAAAATTCACTTAATGTACTTTGCTCGTTCTTCGTGATGGAACTAAATTTAATCTTATGTTACAACGCTTGTGTATAGAAGGAAACTGTTTACAGGATAACTAATGGAAGGGATAAGAAGGAAAGACAGTCGCGGTTAAAGTAGAACAAACACAAACATGGACTTTATGATTTACTTACTTCTTTCATTTAAGGATGAAAAAATCATTTTAATAATAATAACAACTACATAAAATATAAACTAAATACGGGCTAGCCCATAAATCATCAACTTTAAATATTTATAAACAAACAAATAAATGTAGAAAATCGATTAATAAATAACTTAAATAATAAACAACATTTAGTTCAAACCATCATTGGCCAATTGTATTTGCGCACTTAATGATTATTTTAATTTTCAATTATGTATTTTCTATAAATATATAACTTAAAATGGAAGTGACAGTAATTTGATTCTATAAATTAATTCACATTTTACAATTAACTCCATCAATTAGTTAAAACTAACATTGCAATTCGATCTACAAACGTCTATATAAAAATTATTTGTGTTCGCAACATTTACATGAATTATTTATTTTTGAAAAAACAAATATCAAAAAATGCAAATGCAACTAATATTTAAGATATACACGCACATACATATATTTAAGGATCTATTACATTATTCATTTCTCTGCAGACATTTTCTTATTCTGTATGCTATATTGTATTTATATGGAAACTAGGTAAATTAAAGCAACATTTATATTCACTGCAAGTTTATGCCAATCTACTTTAACAATATTACGCTATTCTATTTATTAGAAATGATTAAAAAAAATGTAGCATAAAATATGAACATGATAAAGTTACTTATTTGAGATCAGAATTAATAATTCATTCGATTAAGAATTATGTAAAACCAAAAGATTTACAAGAGGCTCAGCGTTAAAAGTGAATAAATTTGTGACTTTGCAATTGTTCATACCGAAAATCTCTTGAAATTATTCACCGACTCAAGTTTTTTTTATATCTGAAGTTGTTCAAAGAACATATAACTGTTTGAAATTTTGCAATTAACGTTATAATTGTATTTTATTACAATATATTAACCGGTGCAATAATGAAAACGAATTATATGGGTTCAGATTTGTCTTCATCTGTCCTGAAACACCTGTTCTAGTTTCTGGCTCTTGGCCCTGTCTAAGATATTTATCTCGTGACATTATTTCCCATAAGATTTAGATGGTGCAATTTCTTTCTATCAAGACTTGCCCTGAGTTAGATCGTTTGTATTTTTCATTTTGGGCTGTTCTTGTAATAGTGTACGAGATGTTCGGAGTGTGTTCCTATAAATCATCCAATAGGTGCATTACAGGTTGTCCTATTATTACTCCATATCTCCTTACTTTCATTTATAGTGAAATATGATATCATGTTATTCTCATAGAACTTAAATGTACTTATGAGATATAGTTTGAAATCAATTTTTAAAGATATTCGATAAATAGAAATATAGATCGTAGATACAGGAAATAATCTATAATTATTATATTTGTATTTAAAATGTTAATGTAAAATACAGATTGTTTGAAAATTGCTGTGTCATTTATGTATTTGTGGGCCTAATGGCCCAATACAATCATACAAACAAATGTTTGCAGCGATGTGGTGATTTGCTGCATATAAAGATTGACATAAAAAATATATTAGTGACCGGAAATCTAAGAATAAGAAAAAATAGAACAGCGAAAATACATAACAGTTAAAAATCAGAATAGCAAAAATATAGAACAGTGAAAAATAGAACAATAATTAACAGAACATTGTGTTTATATTCGTTGACATCGTTAATCATTTCTTTCTTTAAAACCTCTTTTTCTTCAGTTTTTTTCAAATTTTGTTCTTGTTCTGTTTTTGCTTGTTCTGATTTTTTTGGGAATCACTTATCTTATATTTTCGATTCACATACAAATTCTGAAGCAGAATTCTAAACATTTTTGCTCTTGTTGTTGTTCTGACATTTTAAGATCTATATGTTAAGAAATGCTGTTCCATAGTATTTAACTTATTGAATAATAGTTTATTTTTATCTTTTCTGTTAATCAGTTTGTAACTGTAGAAATATATATTATTATTAGATTAACAAATTAATAACAACAGTAACTATTTAATGTTATTTGGGTAATAAGATTAATAAACAATAAAACAGTAAAAGAGATTTGTCATTCAATTATATTTATTGTCAATTGTGATCAATATGTTCGATTGGCATAGATTGTACATTAATATTAGATGGTAAATAATGAAAACTGCATTAGAAGCAGATGAGCACATATTACCAATTATTTAATAATCAAGCCGTTACTCGTGCTACATACGCCTCACAAATAAGCATGACTAGCAATGTTTAGTATAGAAATATACAATTATAGTCACATGTAAATGAATAGTTTAAATTCAGTAAATTAGATCTTATCTTAAATAAGAATAATTTGCAAATATTACATTATTCGGTTGCCCATTGTTGCAGGTTAAAAAGAAAAACGGTTTTCGATCTCAACTTTTCTTCTTTAGAAAAACAAGGTTGCAATTTAAAATTTATTGAGATTATTAAATGTAAAGTTACTACTGTAATGAACACAGTTCACTTGTTTAATTGATGAACAAGTATACAATTTGAATGTAGACGTTAATAAAAGACAAGCACAGTATATAGTATCTCCTTCGAAGCGGAAGTTTTTAATTATTCAAATATATTTGTTATTCACGCTTGTTTGGCAAAGTATGTTTAAGGGCGGGACACACTTTAGGGAACATCACGTACTTTGGAGACACGGCACGATTATGTGGTAGCACCGTTTTAGATGTATTTAAATGTATATCTGAGGCATGCTACAGCTGGTCGGATACGTGACACCTCTACAGTTTTTTACTTTACAAATGTACCATTCTTAAAATTTTTAAAATATTTATTTTGAAAATAATAGTTTCAATCCGATCAATATTTTATTTAATATAATATTGATAATATTCCGGACTATTTGAATCAGGACTAATCTATATAAATAATATATGTATTTATTTTTTTTAAAACTGTATATAGAATTAGAACTCGAAGCCGTACTATGTGAGATATTACTGTATATTTTAAAACAGGATTATAAATTGTAATATTTGGACAGGTTATAATTATTAAAGTTCAGCACGAAAAGATAAGCATAAAGTGGTGTAATTTAATTTATATTTCATGTAATTTTGATTAATAGTTCAAAAAGTTTGAGATAAGACTAGGTTTAACTAAGTGCTGGTCTAATTGTTAATTTTAAAGGTGACGATTGTTTATAAAAAATCTATTGTTTTTGTGTTTCCATTGACGAAGTCCAGCATTGAAAAATGTATGCAATATGTATTATTACCTCGACGAATGATTATTCAAGGTTTATTTGATGATGTTTTATATGCAGACCACATTCTGTCCTCGCTATTTATTTACAATAAGGTAATAATTATTTTAAAATAAAACACAATTAGGTCATGTTTTGTACCTTTATAAATTATATCGACTAATTAGTAATATTCAAATGTCATTGGCGGCTTGATGTCGTATTTTAACGCAGATGTCCATCATCATATTGAAAGGATTGCTATTTGGATCGAAATGATGGATTGTTCGCCAGCGTACTAGTTTGTATGTAAATTGGGCCTTGTTATTCAGATGGAACGATGACGATTGCATAACAAATTACTTGTTACTTGACAACTTTACTAAAATGACTTATTCGTTTCTTCTTTTGCATATTTCTGGATCATGATTCGATAAAAGTTATATTATGATGGAAATTCCATGTATCTATATATATATATATACAATGAAGGAAAGAAATCAATGAAAAATTTTAACTTTATCAGATTAGTACTATATTACATTTAAAGTTATCCAAAAAAATATTCGGATAAGGCGGAAAGACCAATGGCCGTTAGCCCTTTGGGCAGCCTTTAATTTATAAGAATCCTGCTAGATCCAAAACTCAACTTTAACTCCTATTCAAAAGAACTCAAATCCAAAATTAAGACAAGATCCCGTCATTTCCGATCGCTAACATTCCGTAGTTCTGCAATTTCCATCAAATGTAAAACATCCATCTATAAATCCATCTGCCGTCCAATCCTCGAATGTGGTTACCCCTTTCCCTCCCAATGCCGGAACCCTGTTCTGAAAAGTATCTCCGTATCCGAACGTTCCTTCGTATCCTCACCAGGATCCGCTATCCAAACAACCCGCTCTATAACCCTCTGAATGACCTCTATTCCAAAACCAAAATTGTTCCAGTCCCCAATAGATACCTCTCCCTTTCCCTTCAATTCATCTCAAAAGACTCCAATTTATCCTCTCTCTCCAAATTTTGTATCCCTCGACATCCATCAACCCGTCCTAATTATAAGTATTCCAGACTAACCCTATTCCAGTATCTATTATCCCTATAATTATGGCCCTTCCCTTTCCCAGAGGCTGTCTTTTTTGTATTCGGATAATTTAATAATATGTAGTAGCTTAAACTTTTACTCGAAATAATATTTTTAGTTTCTATCTATTTTTTTTCTGTAAATTTAGTATTGTTGTAATATTAAAAAAATCTTTATTTGCCACAAATTTGGTCGGTTTCTTGATTTTTCATAATATAATATTTAAGTTGTATGCGTTTTGTTATTTTATTTAATACTAGAATAACAATAATCATCTTTATTAATTAATCTTTATTAATCACATAAAAGGCTAGCGACCTAAATCTTTCGGCCCTAATACTAGATTATTATAAACGTACAAAAAATATGATTATATTAAAAATATCATTATACTGATTATTATTTTTAAATTTGTGCATATTGATCAATTTTAAAATGGAATATTACATTTGATTAATTGGAGAATAGCTGCATATTTTAGTGTTTTTTTTACTGGTGTTTCCAAATTTGAATTTTTACCATAATAGATGATTTAACACAGATATTCATCAACTCTGTAAAATAATTCGTGTTAAAAATGATGCATTGTTCATAACGACCTAATCTATATGCAAATTGGGCCGTGTTTTTCAAATAGAATGTTCATAGACACATAATAAAACTGACTATTGCTTGTTACTTTATCGATTGCTAATGAATGATATGCATCTTCTGGTTTTACTTTTATACCATCTATCGATTTTGATTGCATAAAGAGCTTAAGTATTCGAAGAACACGCCGTACTGGTAAAGACGATGCCGGCCAAAAGGCATCAAAACGGTTCGAAAACAAGGCGGCAGCTGTCCGATGGCATTGCATTGAAAGGAAACAAAAGCAGAGAAAACATTTTCGTTCGTCGAGCAATTCAAGTAGCAACTGTTTGAACAGTAATGTTTATTTGTCGTGACCGAATGGTAAACAGACTACACTAATTATATTAAAGTAAATGCTGTTCGAACTGTGTGACGTAAACGGTAATTATCATTAGTTTGTTAATGATACAGTCAATAATGTAGTAATGAGAAAACAGGAATGGAGGCGCATTTATGAGAGCGGTGCATAAGAGAAATTAGTAAGAAGAATGAAAAAAATGAAATAAGGGACTAATTAATTAACTGTAATTGCGTTTATTTTTGCATTATGTTTGATTAAATGGAGCACGACAGGTTCGCGTGAATTTATCGCCGTCCTTATTTTGCTCCAATTATTCACCATAAACGTGTTTATGCACCTATTTATTCAAATTTAAGCTCACACGCTAGAAGTGCATCCTATTTCCGTGTTATTATTAAGCTTATAATAATTATTACCACCGATTAATTATAACACGCACGATAGCTGGCGACGCTGCATATCAGGGTCGATTTCTCTGCAATTGGATCCTGGAGGTATCGTTCAGATTATCTCATGTATAATATCCCCAATGCACCCATACCTCCCTTTACGGCCTAGATACGTTCCATGATACTTGGCCGCAAAGCGAAAACCCGTATAACGAATCAATTATTGCGCTTGCGCAAGATTGGCAACATATATCGACAAGGATTTTTTTTGCCGTTATAGCGAAACATTTTAGGCCGTAAATCGAAAACGTGCCTTAATTGAATAGGGCCGTTACAGCGAAATGCCGTATAAAGAGTGCCCGTATAGGGAGGTATGGGTGTATATTCTCATTTTAGCTCTGACGAAATGGAACTTCGTTAATACTACAGTATTATATAAGAAAACCTATTTTTCAAAATTGAACAAATGAGTATGTAGTGACTAATAGTAATACAGTGAGTGATCGGTTAGCGAACAGTTCGGTATGTTAATAAATCGTACTAAAAATTCTTATGTTCGAACAACTAACTTGTTTGGAAAACACGTCAATTGGATGGTAAACGTTATATTTGAGATTCGAACCCTTATCCGTTCGGTTAATGAACAATTCCAACATAATCTTTGAATGAATTTATGTATTCGATATTATTGGTTGTTTTTTACTATTACAATTTCTAGTTTTTTATACCTCTTATATGTATTTTATATATGTATTAAATCTTTTAAATTATATTAGCAAATATTGTGTATAATGCAGACATATAATTATTTGAATGTATGTGTACCAAATATGTTGTAATTTTAAAAATATATTGTATATGAATTATATTTGTATCAGTAACTTTTGCGTCAAATCAGGCATACGCATAACGAAAGAGTGCGCATTAAATTCAAGATTTTATAGTTCATGTCATTTGACATGTCATCGTCCGTTCTATATGGTAGCTAATTTCCAGTTCTGTGTAGATTCAGGTACATATTTTTCGCCGTATAACGAAACAAAACAGAATTCAATTGTCCGGATATCCTGGTGCATGTGCGTAAAATGAATGCAAGAGCAGCTTTCATTGTTACCTATGCACCATAATTCCTCTAAATTAATATGAATCAGCAGACGTAAAAAATAACTTAAATGCTCTACATAAATGCATTTATGTTACGACGTCCGGCGATATATGAATAGTTTGCTGTTGAGGCGCTATGTTGAAATTTTTAGGATACACGTATGCAAATTAATTACAATATTACTTCAATAATTATTGCATTTTTTAAAGTATTTTTCTTGCAATTGACCATAGATTACGGAATATTAGCAATGAGTTATATGTGAACTTAGTGCTAGAATTTGTTATTGTAGAAAATCGTTTATCTTCGAGAGAAATAGTATCCTATTTGTCTCGAGTTTGAAAATATTTCAATGTAATTTTGATGTCGATTTCAAGTTAATAAAAATATAGACTATGAAAAATAGTTTATCTTCAATATATTTTAAAATATTACTAAGCAATATATAAAAGTGCAAAGTTGCAAATTTACAATAATTTTGGTAATATGAAAAAAAGATTGATTGATTTTTGGATCCCTTTAATATTTTTTGCTTTGCATTACAGAATTACGTAAACTTTAACCGAAGTTTTCTTTCATTTGCATATAAATTGCTATTATAAATAGAACACTTTACAAACTATGATTTCTATAAGGTTCAGAACTCCATGGAAGTGTTTTTTTATAATGTTATACATTATCATTTTATTTAAACATCTTTATTGGGCCAAAGGGCTATTCACCGAAAAATGTTTGCCCAGAGTACAAATTTATAATTTACATAAAAATCATACAAAAAGAAAAAACACATCACCTAATTTCTTAGAAATAATAAGCATAATTTCATAGAAAATGATGCGATTCAACATATGTTGTAGTTAAACTACGAATTAATTGATTAGAATGTTTAATTAAAAAAAACCGATGACAAATAAATTATTTCAGCAGTACTTATAACTGTCAATTTACGACCCATTGAGTAAACTGAAAATAACTGTAAATAATACATTATTATAATTAAAATGTATTGTAAACATAGAAAAATACATTTTGAAAGGATTCTTGATGCTTATACAATTTATATTAGTGTATTAAATACATATTCAAATATGTATAACAATATAAGATCATTGAATTAAGGTTTATTTAGAAATCAATTAGCAGATGTGTTTTTCATTGCAATTCACTGTTTATGAAATACGTTACATTTGTATTATAGGTCATGTCGTAAAAGCGAATCGCCGTTGAGATTTCAGCACTTGTGGGAATTGTATCGACTTTGCGAAAATCGGTTTCGTGCACCAATTTTTACTGTATTTCACATAGTGACATATTTGTGATATTTTATAGACGTTTGCGTTTGTCAGCTATTATGATACAGTTAGATTATATTTTCTGGTTAGAATACATACTTTAGATATAAAACAGATATAACTTCAACGTTTCATTTATTATTTTACAATTGTTACACTTTCAAACAGTATTATATAAAAGTATGAACAATTTTAACTAAAGTCTGGTAAACTTTGACACATTTTTATAAATTTTGAATGAAAATAATTTTACATGAAAATGTAAACTTTCCTCATTCTAAATTTGAACAACGTTGAAATATTTATAAATTTCCTATAAAAATGTTGATATTACATAAATGATTGCAATTTTGATTTTTTTTTATTGTAAATAATACATTATTTCAGATGTTGATGATGATAATTAACAACTATGCCGTGATCATAAGCTATTGTTATATTATTTGAAAAGGTAGGTCAAATATACACTAGCATCAAATACCACATATTACGATGAAAAATAATTGCTAATTATATATTACATTCATTACATGTTTTTCATTGTGTATGTTTGTTGATAGTAGAAGTTATATTTGATTTGTAGTTTTAGCTAGGTCTGCGTCAAATCTTTTAAATTTCAAATTTATTAGGTTGGCAATTGTCACCCAATGGCGCCTTAACTATCGTAAACTTGCAATCCTCTAAAAGCCATAACCATGTTTTCTGCCGTTTAAAAATAATATAAAATTGTTATAGATGTAATATAAAAAGGTTTGAACACTCGTTTATTGTAAACTCGAACATTACGAACACCTGCGAATTCGGTAATGAGATTGTCACTGGTAGAAAATAGAAGATACAAACGTTAACACTGTAAGCAGCTCGACGATCCAATCCCGCTTTTAAATTCCCGGAATTCCCTGCCGTCCTTCCCAAAAGTTTATCGCCACAAAGACGCCATTGTTTGCATGGGAATTAACGGCGACATCGCATTAAAACTTTTCCAAAATAATATTTGCAACTGGAAACAGATTAAACTACTTTTTGTTGATATTATTGCCTCTCTCTCACACACATACATTAAATTTATTTTCTTTTAATTGCATTTCAATTCAACCTTTTGCGGATGTGCGGGTTTCTACGTCTGTATCGGAGAATCTGTCGGAAATGCATTAAATGCGTAATGCAATTAAAAAAAGCTAATTAAACGAAACCGTTATATTCGAGTCGTTTTAACGGAGGTTTCAAATAAAATCGGGAACAATAAACTTATTATTCGTGTTAAACTTGAATTATGTATATAATAAAAAAAGCAATGAAGACGTAAACATTAATAGTTGAAATATTACAGACATCAAAATATTTTATTAATGTTAAATGAGAAAACAACTTTTTTTTTCGGAAATTTTATGATTATTATTAATTAAATGCTATGCTTGGTGCAGCATATGTGCAGTGATTAGGTTTGTTTTGTTAATTTGTTATTCACTTTAAATAGTTAATTAAATAACACATGATTTTAATGCAATAAAAATAAGAAAAAAAAACCTATTGTATTACGAAATTATCAATTAATCAAAATTTACAAAAAAAAAATAGATAATGGATAGAAACAATTTGAATATTATGTTTGTTTTAAGCTATTATCTTGTACAAACACTACAAATATTATTTAATGTATTGCCTTTAGCATTTTGAACTGAATTAATAATAGAAAAATATTATCTCAAGTAAATATTTTACTTCAATATATTGTGACTAACATCTAGATATTTTTCTTCATTTCCTTGACGACCAATATAAGATATGTTGAGCAATCCATCTTCTTCAACATATGACAACATATCGATCACATTCTGACGTTCCTTGTAATGCTATGTGTTTGTTATAAAGATTCTCCAGCAAAGATTTCATAAATTATTATCCATCAACTAAATCATAGTTTATTACCCTTATTGTTCACCTATTTATAGTTTGAAATTATACTAAAGCTACAAATCAGCGCTAATGCATAAAATTATATAAAATCAATATAAGCAGTTTCAAGTTATTTGCAAATGCATTTACGGAAAGAAAAGAATCGTGTTAATGGTAATTGCTAATTGACCCGTTTATTTCTCGTGACCTGCAATCTTCATTATGTTCCGGCATACAATGTGTCTTACGTAAACCCAATTTACACGACGATTCGGAAAGGAAAATCAATGGTCATAGTATTGTGAAACTGCGATACACATATACGGTAATGGCACGTCAGGCTGGAAAGCTGCAATAACGTGGACTACAATAGGGATGATAATACTTTTATAGGAGAGTTCAGAGCGGAAAAATCCACTTCAATGAAAAAATGGACTGGTTTGCTGCATTGTAATGATGTTATGCGTATTAGTCGGAAGAATGTGCGCAGAATAAATAGAGTCCTTTTAATTTTTATACCTAAACAGATGACGACTGAAAAATGCATAATGTTAATGGGAAATGCATGTTGCGATAAATTATAATTCGAATAAATGCATGCATATCAGTTTAAGACTATTATTATTTAATCAATACAAAATAGTAATCAGATAAATAAACTTATACACATTTTTTAGGATAATATTTAGTTTATTTTCTATTTAATAATTACAGATTTCTTTA
The DNA here is from genome assembly GCA_018845635.1 of Nicrophorus orbicollis. Lineage (NCBI taxonomy): Eukaryota > Metazoa > Arthropoda > Insecta > Coleoptera > Silphidae > Nicrophorus > Nicrophorus orbicollis. The sequence goes on along the minus strand of JAFMTC010000006.1, from coordinate 520,048 downwards.
ATTACATTATCATTAATTTTAAAATCAACATTTAGATATTGGAAAATATACTATAAATTCATATTTCATTATAGTGTTTAATAATATTTATGAAATTTTTAATTTTGTATGTTTTTTTTATATTCCATACTATTTATGTTGCAATTTTACGTTTATTACCGTAATGTAATGTAATTAGAATTGTGTTCTAAATAGGCTTTGAGCGACATGATATGTTATTTAAATTAAAGTGCTATACAATTTAAGAGATAATCCTGTTCTATTTTGCCACCCTCTAATGTCGGTTTTCCTACGCAACTGGGGCTTAATTCCGGTTAATTAGAATACAAGTTCTACAACCAGGACAGTCCCAAACATTTCCACTTAAAAGGATTACATAATTTTGTCCACGTTACTTGCATAAGATATGCTTGAGTCGCGTGTCCATGTTTATAGTTTGCTTCGTGTTCAAAATCGATGGCTCCGACGAAATAGATTGGTACACCCCAACTATCGCATCTTGAGGGATTTTCTTCAATTTTTTTCATGTAGTGTTTTCATACTTTAATAATAATAAAAGCGAGTTTTAGAACAAACATTTCTTCTGTGGAAATTAATGGATGGCCCCTTTATGGCTCACAAACTGGTGGATTTAATGAGACGTTAAATGGATTTATTGCCGTGAAATATTTCCACCGGAAAATGCAAGACTTCTGGTGACCCCTATTGTGAGATACACAAAAGGATTCTATCGAGGCGAGATATTTTAACACCGGAATATCGTTCATCAATTACAGGCCGCGCATAACGTTCCCAACTTGACATCTTCGTTACTACTTATTGTTTTTAATTAAATCTCAGCTTTATGAATATATAGTTTATGAAAATATAATGCAAGGGGGATTTGTGATTTCTGAAGTTCGTAATTTCATTGTTACTTCTTCACAAGATCGAATTTTTAATATAATAACAAAGAATTATGTTGCTTTAATTATTTTTATATAATATTAGAAATAATATTATTAATATTATTAAAAAAAAAATGTTAAGTATGTTTCATCTCATTTATAATTATTTAAAGTTCAATTAATTTATTGACTGTTCAATTATTAATAAACAAAATGTATTAGGAGAAACCGGGGCTGGTTGTCACAAATTTTAACCTTTTTAAATTTCAATAAATAGAGTATTTTCTTATAAAATATTTATTCGGAATATTTGTATGTAGGACTTTAAAGTTAATGTGTATTCATATTATACCCATTTTTTACATATCTACTTCATGTTTGATAATTTATTTGGAATTAAAAAAAAAACCAATTGAATTATGATCAATTTTTACTGTTCATACTATTTGCAAAACAGTAGGAGGAATATCTTCACGACTAGGAACCTTGAACCATGATATGTGACAACTAACCCCGTTTGAAATAAGCCATGTTTAAATATTTTTTTAAGTCCTACTTAATATTTAAATATAGGTAAAATATTCTACTATTATAAAAAAATTACAATAATATTAAAAACATCTCATTTTTTTAAATTACATAATAACAATCATTTTAAATATCAGTACACACTAATAATTCATACTTTAAGTAAACTTTTCCAATTACGATTTTTTTGTATAAAAAGCAAGCATTTTTTATTGAGTGTTAATTATGCCTATTTTACTCATTATATTATGGAAATTATATTTTTCTTTTTTCAATTAAACGTGACCTAATGTGATGTGTAATAGTAATATGGTCAGAGACATATGTCAGTGCTTTCAACAATTGCTTGGCAAACATTTCGTTACGATTGTTAAATTGAATGAACGTTGTCCTACAACTCTTCACATATTACTTTGGTAATTATTACAACATAAAATGTCTTCATAATTGATTTATATTTTTATGTTCTAATTACATGCTTAATTAGTCGGTGTCATTTGCAGAGATCTCCAATTATGAATTTATAATCAATCAATTAATTTTCGAACTCGATTGCTGCAGATTGGCGTACGTCTAATTAC
>JAFMTC010000006.1:457374-482843 GCA_018845635.1 Nicrophorus orbicollis | reverse complement strand
TAAAGCCGTCCACAATATGAGAGAGGTTTTTATGAGAAGATCATTTTCAGCTTTTAAGCAAATCGAGATGTTTTACAAATACACGTCGGATTACAAATTAGAAAAAGAATCTTTGAAGATTCTTCATTCAACAACGTTGGATGTTATCCGTAAACGCAAAGAACTTATTGATAATAGTGTTGAGAGTTCAGATAGAAAAGTTGCCTTCCTCGATAAATTGTTTAACACAGGCTTAAACCTCGAAGATATCAAAAATGAAGTTGATACATTCATGTTCGAAGTACGTATCACAATTAAAAAATGATTTGAAACAATTATATAATTTAATTTTCAGGGTCATGATACCACAGGATCAGCACTCTGCTTCATTTTGTATTGTCTCTCAACCAATCCAAGTATCCAGGTATTTAATATATTCAATGTTAATTATAAGTATATTTCTACTATGAGTCATTTTTAGGAAAATGTTTATGAAGAGCAACAACACATATATGGTAAAACAGACAATGAAATTGATCTCAAAATGCTGTTAAGTATGAACTACTTAGAAAAAGTTATAAAGGAGGCCATGAGATTATATCCACCAATTCCAATATATGGAAGACATATAATAAATGATTATTTTTACAGTAATTATATTCAAAGATTTAATGGATTTTCTTAATAACTCATAAATTTTAGATGGTAAAGTGTTGCCCAAAGGGGGCGTCGCTGCTATATTTGTTTTTGGTATACATCGCAATTCCAGATATTACCCGAATCCAGAGAAATTCGACCCTGAACGATTTAATGCAGAAAACTTCAAATCAAGACCTCACTACACGTACTTACCTTTCAGTGGAGGTCAAAGAAACTGCATCGGACAAAAGTTCGCTATGTTAGAGATGAAGATGATAATTTCAAGATTAATTAAAAATTATAAATTTTTACCGTGTAAAGGGTTTGAACCCGTTTTAATACCGGACATTGTTTTAAGGTCTGATAATGGGATCCGATTGAATATTGTTAAGAGACAATAGGTTGTATATTTTTCGACAAACCTAAAGGACTAAGTTTATAAGACTTATACAGTTTTAATTTTAAAATTTAATTTGATGTTATGTTAATGTTTATATTTTGAAGTGTTTCTGTTTAATGTATGTAAAAAACAAATTTTACAATTTCCAAACGATTTATGCATTGTAAACATTATAATATTTACAGCATAAAGATATATAAAAGTATATAGATAAAGAATAAATACAATAAATTAATTAATTAAAATACCGTAGCAATTATTAGCAATTATTTACTTTTTCAAGCATCTGCATATGAATAACAATTTTTAACTGCAGCCAGCATGAAGAGTGCCAACTAATTCTATAAAACACATTAATTAAATAAACAATTCACATAACTATATAATAATAAGCTATTGAAACTAAATCAAATAAGTGTCAATTTAATTATAATAATGTAATTTAAATAAATTACTTATTTGGTCTTGTTCTAGATATTTATAGTATTAGCTAAGAAAAATATAACATTAATCTGATTTCGTAATGATATTGCAAATACATATTTTGTTGAATATATCTGTCGAAACATTCTTGATCATTTATATGACCATCCTATAAGAACTATGAATTTAGATTAATTGCTTTGCTTCAAAATATTGGTGAAATTTTTATTTATATATGGTAAAGGACCTAATTAGCAGTTTTGGCCAATAAAGATGTTGAAATAAAATAATTGTAATGAATGCAGCAATAATTACAAATACTCAATACAATAACTGAGCTACAAAGGGCATAAATCTTTCTGTCCAAAGTTCTATAATTATATGAAAAAATAATATGTCCACAATAATGTGAATTATATTCCCTTTAGAGATGAATTAGTTAAGTTTCATAGGTTTTAAAATTTTGATATATGTTTGCTTTATAAGATTGGAAATAGGCAACTAATTATACTGTACATTCTTAAAGTTTTGAATTTATTTTTTAATAACAGTAGAATCTATAATTAGTATATTTACGAAACATATTGAAGACTTAATACCTTAATGATAGAAATAATTTAATTCTAGAAGATCTAGAATATTCTAGACTTTAGTGAATAACTTCACAACGCTTCTCGTTTGAAACGAGTTAACACGAGTAACACGAGAAATTGTCAAATCGATATTTGTCAAGCTTATTTATCTTGTTAACCGGTGCACGTTGGGCTTAAACATTTTCTAAAACAAAGTTGTTTCATATTAAATCATTATGGACGGCGACAAAACTGAACGATTTGATACCCTATTCTTATCCATTGCTCAACATCATCCACAAGGAGCCTCACAGGTTATTAAAACAACATCTCTATAGATAACCTCAAATTAAAATGTTTTTCATTTTGTAGCTCCTTGATACATTTGTTAACTTCTTAAGTCGCAAAACTGATTTCTTTACTGGAGGAAGTGAAGGACAATGGGAAAAGGTGATTACAAATATGTGTAATTCTTAAAAAAAACTTGTATATATCAATAATATAACAACATACTTTTATATTGTTAAATCAACAACTAAATAGAATATATTTTTAGCTTGTGATGTCTACATTTAGAAAATATGAAAAGAAATCAAGAGAAGAACATGCTGCTATTGTCAAACAAAAGGAAGAGCGGGAAAAGGCTAAGAAAGTAGCTGCCGAGGCTAAGAGGCAATCAGAAACTGAACAGAAACCTAAGATTGTAGAGTTGACAGAAGATGAGGCTGAAGCATTGCAGAAAGAGTTGGATAACAAAAATAGTAGTAAGGATGAGAAAGTGGCCCAACCTTCTAAACCTGAAGTAATTGACGATGATGAAGATGAAGCTGAAAAAGGCAAATTGAAACCAAATTCAGGCAATGGATGTGATTTGGAGAAGTATAAGTGGACTCAGACTCTACAAGATGTTGAGGTGAGTTGTAGAATATTTCTCTGATCAATATTGTGGTTGCTAAGATACCTAAAACAAATATTGATTATTATGTATATACATTTTGGACTTGAATGCTTAAATGTATTCTTGGCTCATTAATTCAAATTTATTTGAACCTTCTGTATTACTTATAGAAGGTAGGAATATAAGTAATTTGAGTTGCCTACATATTATATTATGAGTAACACTATAACTTTAATCACATCTTTTACTAATTAAAGATAATTTCGATATTATCTTCTTAAAAGAAGACGAGGCTGAAGAATTGCAGAAAGAGTTCGATAACAAAAATAGTAGTAAGGATGAGGTTACATTTAACGAAGTTCATATCACTGTGAAGAGAACAAGAAATATGTTTAGATAAATCAAACTTTTAAACTACATTAATTGATTGTAGGTATTTATATATTTGCATATAAATTAGTTTTGGCGTAATTTGGCATATACCATTATTAATTTTTATTTTATTATAAAGTTCCTTCATTAACTTATATTGTGTTAAGTATTATATCAGTAAACGTTTTGCATGATATAAATACATGATCCGATAATTGACGAAGATTGATACTAAGTACTCGATTGTAGGTTTAGGCATGTAATTTCACTGCTATTATTCAATCGTTTCAAGAATATAGTAACCTTCTGAAAATTGCACGCCACATTTTAATCTCCTTGATCTCGTAGTATTTGGAATGCCACTGTAGATTCCATCACGTTGCAATAGTCATCAGTCTGGCGGATCGATCAGTTTAATTAAACAATTTTTACTCATTCGTAATAATAGTTGACTTTTCTCTAAGTTGAATATGAAATTCTTAAGGACAATGAATTATTTAATATATACGTCCAGACTTAAACAATCATGAGTATCATTGACTTTAGTTATATTAATACGGATGTACAGAGGGTATTGTTTTAGAAAGTAATAGTATAGGAACACATTTTAAGATTTTATTGAATATAAATAAATGTCACAAAGTATGCAAATTTTACAAATATATAAAGTAAAAACTGTACATAGCGTGTCTTAGAAAAAGATTACATAATGCATTATAATAATAATAATATTTACTTCGTTTTTAATAAAAAAATATCACAGTATAAAATTTAAAAAATATTCACAAAGAGTTAGTTGAACTTACGCAAATTAAATAGACGGTCCTACGCCCTACTTTTAATAAAACTAAATTGCTCCGAAACATGCAATTTCTTTTATCGACGAATAAATAAATAAATTTTGGTGCTTAAATAAGATAATTAAATAAATTCATCTAGCTAAGGATGTACAAATATAAACTGGAACGAAAACTGGTGATTTGTGTTCAATGCGGTGGTTGTCTCCTTGCTCTCACTGAAAACGAATCAGAAAAAAATGTGTTAAATAAATTTATTAATAATGTCTAACTGCTTATACTTACTTTCTAATGCAAAAATAGCCATGATTATAGCAAAGGTGAAGATGGCGCTCATCGAAACAACCAAAATGGTCAACTGGTGTTTCTTGCAGAAGCTGCGTTTCTTGACTGTCGGTCTCGTGTTTACGTTGACTACCGTGAAATGCATAGAACTGGCAATGGAGACCGAATCCGGATCACACGGTTTCTTCTCGGTAATCGGAATTGCGAGCGGGTTACTGTTGGAGGATTCCAAGAAGTATTTGATGTTGTCATCTCTCGTTGTCAATTCCTTGTTAGAGTCTTTATGAATTTGCGCCAAATTAGCCGCTGTTAACAGAAGCGAACCAGACCTGGCACTCTGAAATTGATAAAACAAAATATTAAGATGTAAAGTTTACCTAAAAACTGCGAATTGTTTATGGCTTAACACGTTTTACCACAGAATTGCTTCAGTAATTGTTCATTATAATTTTATGGTAATTTTCGGATATGATCATTTTATATTAGGATTAATTAATTATTTTTTTGCAATTGTATATATATTATTGAAGAAATGTTATTGGAAAGGTCAGTTTCACGGGCCAATGTCACACTAAGGAGATTCCGTGTAACGAAAATAGAATGTCCGAAAAAGTAATAGACAACAAACAACAGGAAACTCCATCGGATTGCATAGGAATGCTGATTATGTAAATATTTTTTTACTCGAAATCAGTAAGTTTCCTTGCACTCTCATCGAAATTGGCGCCAGGCTTTGAAAGTTGTTTCGAATTTATGTATTTATTATTCTTTTGATAAAACTGATGGAACATTTTACGTAATTTTGCTCGGAATCCAATGAATTAATTATACATATCATAAGGAACATAAAATGCTTTTGGTTTAATATAATAACAATTTGAAAGATTAATAGTAGAACTAATTAATAGCAGAATGATGAATATGTAAATACTGAATCTACGATAATTAATTGATCATTTTAATGTAGTTAATCATAATAACTGATTATTGTGAACAAATAAGTTCAAGAAACTTCGTTCTATTTATAAACTAGATATGTAAATTATTGATTTTGAGGATATGATTTGCTGCTGCTAAAATTTAATTTTTAATTATTCAGTTGAATTAATTGAAGCAGTTTCGCGTTTGCACATATTATCTAACTCATTGACTCGGTTAATCGTTATAATCTGCATTGCATTAATTTTGATTACTTTGCATAACGACATTTTCGCGCGAACCACGCCTTGCCAAATTAAGTTTACTGCCGCAAGATAAAAGTTTACAACGTTAATAATGGCATTTCATGTTCCAAAATTTATGCTAATTGCTATTTTTTACCTGTGTGCTGTTTGTACTTCCTGAAGTCGATCCTTGTGAACTATTTGAGCTGCGAGCTAGTGTTGGTCTCGGTATATGCCAACTCTGCATGAGATCTGCTGTGGTCTGGAAAAGAAAAAGTGATTGCATTAGATTAATACGAAATGAATTGGATAATCGCTTTATTAATCTGATAGACTGCATGCAGTCAATAATGAATCAATTACTTCAATGAGTATAAATCTGAAAATTTGCAGTGAAGGCATTTTAATTCGACCGCCACTCCTAGGCGGAGGCGGATCATGGAAGAATGCAAGAACCCCATCGCCATCCTTTGTTATTTCTTTTCTTTTCCCAGAGATGAATAATAAATAATTGGAGTGCGTTAAGATGTGGGTGCAGGTCCCGACACCCACGCAGCACTTCCTTTTTTTTTGGATTGTTTCTGGTTGCGAAATGCAACCCAACCATCACGGTTTTTCTCTTATCACCAAGAGCCGTCTGGACATGCGAACACATCTCGCATGGCCGTGTCCCACGCTTTTACTTCTTCTGCAAAACCATCCAAGGTCTCTCAATCCGGCTGAAATAAAAATCTCACACGTGTTATTCAATCCCTGCTATCCTTATTACGTTCTGTATTGATTGATCTGCCAGCATTTATCGCTTTCAAATGCTAAAACGCTCTAATTTTAGTCATTAATAACAGGAAATAAAACTTTAGCGAAACCGCGCCTCCGCTTCTGAGGTCACTTTGTTGGGCTCCTATAATTAACAATAACGACAACAAAAACTAAGCACAAAATGGAATTGTACACCGTTTTTTGTTTGTTTGTTGTTGCTCCTGCACTCCTTGCACTGCAACCGAAGGTTTTCACTTGATGATCTAATAAGTATATATATATATAAGAATTGTTTACTTATGCAATCCGTATTATTAAAAAGCAATTTCGACCGGCGCCTATAACGAAAAACAAAAATAATTAAAGCTGCGGTGTCCTTTAATTTTTATGCCCATTACTTATATTTTTTTATTTCTTCGCTCCATAACCTATTTTACCCAGACGCTTTCATAACATCTCGTTAAAATTTCAATTTTATTATTTGGTTCTACCTACGGTGCGGATTGTTATTAGCCTTTTATCTATGAAACAGTTTATTGAAACGTAAATTGTGGTTAACTTAGAAAGGGAAATGCCAGGATCGTAAATTAAATACACTTTTCTACCACGTGGAAACTATTTCTTTTTCATAATTAATTGCTTATTATTATGAGTTTTTTTTACCTTCTGGTTTCGGATGATCGGTTTTATGGATCAGATAAGGTTGCAAAAGGCAGGATGTCTCACATTAATGCTTATTAAAAACACCTCTCCATTTGGCTACCGTATTTATTGAGATAAACCATTACTTGGCCATATATCATAAATTCTCGAAGTATGTGCAATTAAGAACAAGAACCTTGTATATTACTTTGAAGTATTTTTTTTATATTCAATTCACAAAAGGTTATTCAAACTTTTCGGGATTCATTACTTTTAATAAATGTTCCATTTCACTAAAGGTCTAATATATTAAAGTAATATATATAATTCAATAAATTATAATAATTACAGATTTTATTTTTTATATTCATGTTTCTTAATTAACAATTTTAATTAAAGTGTTTTTTTTTATCTATACTACACACATTTCAACTTTAATTAACAAAATAATAACAATTTATGTGTATTATGAAATTTAAAAATAATAGGAAAGTAATAATTGCATGATAACATCTTCAATTAAACTACTTGAAAAATGTTTTAATAAATGATTTAGCAGAAATTCGATGATTAACCATTACGCTTCGTTCCTCATTTCGAACTATCAATCTCCGAAGTATGTAAAGTTTTGTACATAAATTTGGTTCAATGCAACGTTCCATCAGATATGTCGAAAGAATGATTTTTCCACGTATTTAAATGACGTTACCCCACGGTCACACGCATTCTTTATATTTCCATGTACTAATTAGTAATATCGAAATATCTTTGTCCTTTGCAGTACGAAATTTCAGATTCACATGAGAACTGCGGTCCGCTCGTGGCAAACGAACACAATAATTTGTTGTGTCGCATGAAAGGTTACTCCAACAATTAAAATTATGAGTGGGAAATGGCTCTCAATTTAAATACAGTGCTATACTATGTACGTGCATCGAGGATTTTCAGCGCTCCTTTTGGATACAAAATAATGTGAGATCATTGCTCAATTTTTAAACTAGAGAAACTAGAAAGGATTTTCAATTAATCCGACGCCTCGTAAACTGCGGCCTGAAATTGTAAATCGCAACGGTGGAAAGTAATTGCGACATTTAAAATGCTGTTTGCACTTCTTTTTCCTCTTCTTCGATCAATCCATTTAATATTTCCTAACTACTGGATGGAGCGCGTTTTGAAACTAGCAGATTTATGAGCACTATGTATGATTTAATTAGCTGAAAGATGCACGAGCACGAATCATCGCCTCAATTTTACGGCTCTTCGAGAGTCGGCGTACAGCATTGTTGCTGGCTATTACCTTTTTTTGTTCCTTTCTTCGCGCTCACCGCCGTTTACGGTGCCCAAGAATTATAATTAACATCGTCGTAATGAAGAGGTTTGCTAATAATACGTTTCTACATCCGCATAACTGGCTTCAATATTTAAATCATAAATGGGCGTAGTTGCAGTGATTTCGTTTGTAAATAGAGAAAGAAAAGGGAGCAACTTCGAGCTTAGTCGAGTACACGTGCTCGAAAAATTGTGCAATTTATATAAATCAACACTTTCACATGAATCATTGTGTATACATATTTTTTATATATCCTATTGTAATTAGAAATGAAAATGAGGCATTATAGAATCTCGAGATATATATTAAAAAAAAATAATTGCTATATCTTGAGGAAATGTTTGTATATTCAAATCCGCATAAAAACAATGATTATAATCGAATTATACACTTATATCACTTTAACTGTTATATTACACCGTAACCGTTAATTACAGTCTGCATAATGTATATTTAAGTTGATAATTTGCTCCGGTTTCTATCAGAAGTAATGAAATTTGTTTTTCATTTAGAAGTCAAAAAGTACCTTTAAAATTTGCTTAAATTAATTTATTTTGATACATTTTTTTCATCACTAAATATAGAAATTTTAAATAATAAAATTGAGTTTTTTGAAAATGACATTTATTGAAAAAAAAAGGAAATATAAATGACTTCCAAATGACTGCTAAAGTTTTATTATTTTATAAAATTGAGGGGGAGAAAAGAGGCGCCAAATGTCTAATTATTTTTAAGGGAGGTGTAGTAACACAATGCTATAGACATATGTAGGTCTTTCTGCATTATAATACACCCATACTTCGCTATACGGCACTTTTTCGATTTACGTCCTAAAATGTTTCGTTATAACGGCTAAAAATCTTTTTTTGATGTCGATATATCTACATGTTGCCAATCGTGCGCAAGCGCAATAATTGATTCGTTATACGGCTTTTCGCTTTGCGGCTAAGTTTCGTGGAACGTATCTTGGCCGTAAAGCGAGGTATGGGTGTATTGGAGTATGCCGTAAAATCGAAGGCAAACGGTATTAATCAAATTACGATATTTCATTAAAAAAATGTTAATAAACATTTAACTATATTTCCAAAAATCTATCTAAATGATTTAATATTTAGGTTTACCAATAATTATTTATAGCAGAGAAGGAATGTAATTTGGAGTATAAATTAAATATTTTATAATGTTGCGATTGAAATATTGAAGTTTACAAGAAATACAGCTCGATTTACCGTTTTTAGAAATGCTACTTTTTATTACTTCAAATTTGTACTATAATTTATATAAATGTACTTAAGCACGTGCCACAGTCTTTGGTCAACGGAATGTCTAGAAGAACGAATATAAAAACGTGTACATTGTTCGACGTGAACAACAACAAGAACAAACTCGATGGCCATATGCAGCAGGCCGAGGCCTTTAAATGTATTTTTTGGCAATGAAACTCGGAGACCAAAAAATCGATAAAGAACGTCCTTGCATACGGATTCCATTCGGTAATTTTTTCGACGGCATCAAATTACTATTTATTATCTAACGAAGTGAAATTTAAAATTATGATTTTCATCCAAATTATTCCAACCCGTTTCGAAAAAAAAAATGATATGTAATAAATGGCCTTATAAATAATTCAATAAGATATAAGCGCTGTGTGCAGTTACCCAATATTATTAGTTAATTACGGAGCTCCGAACTGCAAAGACCATTAATTGCATTATTAATTAGTAGACAAAGGAATAATGCAATATGCTTTTTACATCGAGATTGAGCAACGCCGGTGACGTGCGGTGAAAAATGATATTTAGATTTGATATTAAGTATTCCGTAGTTGCAATTAATGTTGGCCATTTTATATGACTGTACAAGAAAATCTGCAGCGCATTCATCAAAAGCAATGCCATTTGTGCAATCCTCAATCACTGCAGCCGCTTAATTCACCTCTGCAACTCTGTTCCCGTTTTTTTTTCTTTCTCTATTTGTCTTCTTCCTTTTTGCATCATTGTTGATGTATGCCTCACTTATTTACTGCTTTATTTTTAGTTTTTAATTAGCTCAACTAGGTTAATTGCAGCCTTTATAAATATTTATGCAGCTTTATTCAGAACTATCCACTTTGGTTTGGTCACCACCTTGACCATATTAGATTTTACTAATTAAAATATCTCGCGCCACGTAAAACTGCCAACCGAATCCGGCAGAATTTTAAATTTATTTCGTCAATGCTTTTTTTTATTGTGTTGTTGTGTTTATATATTTATATTTAGAAGCAAATCCTGGTTATACACTTTTTCCTGCAAACGTAACTTTTTTTGTGTGGAAAAATTGTTATTCATGTTGCCTGATTGGTTTATGCTAATATCGACGATTTATTTGATATTGCGACGTTAAATAAATAATTTTAATTGGCTGTTTGATATTTAAATTAAAACTTACATACTATTAAACTATGACTATACACGCAAATAATCAATTTGTGTTTGTAAATATGTTAACTTAATTTCAATAAATAAGTCTATAATAATATTTAGTGATGAAGTGCAGTCATTCGTTAAATGGCAAAAACAAATAATACAACATTTACGCAATATTCGTAATTGACTTGTACATAATTTATAGTGCAAATATGTATATCTAATATCAAATGAGCGTTATCATTTGTGTATCTGCAATGCAGTCATGCTTTGACACTAATTATATATGTAATTAAAGAAAATGTTGTTATTAATTTTAGTACTTGAAAACACTTTTTTTTAAATGAATGAATTATTTTATGCAATTGTGAAATATTCAATAAAATTAACATTTCAAATTTTGCAACACAAAAATAAACACATGTGTTTAAGATTCTTACATTGAAATAGACAATTAAAACTAACACTTTGAAAGTGGAAAAGTTGATGAGAAAATGCATATAAATAAAACAATTATCATAATCTAACAGCCATCATCATTTCTTAATACTAACAAGAATATCTTTACGTACGCTTATATAATAAATTGATGCTTTACAGCTATGCCCCAGCGTGCAAACTGCTGATGAAGTCTTATGTAAATGTATATATTTTTTTTTATGTATTTACATTATAATAGTTAATATGAAATTGTGAAATCTTTACATGATTCTGCTTTGTTTCTATTGCCATTCCATGTTACGGATTTGTGGATGGTCAGTTACCAAGCACAATTAATCATGTTTTTCCTGCAGTAACGAAATGCCTTGACTCCGTTATTAAATTACATGCAATTCTATTTTTCTTTTTCATTTGAAAATTATGTTGTATTATCCGAGTTTCTTACACGCTGCTTAAGTAAAATCATTATAATTTTAAATAATTCATGCTTGCGTAAATAAACCACTTTTTCGTTGTATCCAAGCAACATTTACACGAAACAGATTGAATTCTGATGATAGTAAGGCAATTATCGTGTGTTCCGTTTTCGTTTTCTCGCCTAATGTTATAATAATTTTATATATTTTTTAATAATATATTTAAGAAATGTTTAAAAGTTATAAAAAAACATCTATTTTTTTATTTTTATAAGAAAAAAAACCAGTAAAAATATGATTCATAATGCAAATGTTTGGAGGAAAAATGTTCATGTATGTTTAAATCGGAATTTGACCATGAATTTATTAGCTATGTCTACAAGAATTATAACTGTACCTTGTTGGATTACTTAATACTCGAAATGGATTATTTACTGAGATCAATTCCATTTCAGTTAAAAATTTGCTTTGAATTTTAAAATAAATCCTTCAATTCTAAAGTAGATGCTTTATGTTAAGTGTCCAAACGGTTAACGCTAGGTCAGATTTTTGTGATTATTCCGTATCCCAAATGCAGACATGATCCACATTTAGATATCAGGAGCAAGGTCTACTCAATGTAGATAAAATTAAAGCGAAATCCCTCTATCAAGATTACAATTACTTAATTTGACTTGCAAACTAGAGACAAGACCATACTATTTATTTTACTTCGTTTAATGATGATCATTAAATCTGTTAAGGCTAATTCACCAGTATTAACAATATTCTATTCCAATAGCCTTTGAAGTACGTGCAAGATTTTCATAAATAAATAAAACATTTTCTTGTATATACATTTTTGTAATTAGCAGGTGTTAGGAGTCACATTAAATTTAACGACTCCGGTTAACCTAGAGGACTTGCCATCATTCCGTGTACCTGCTTCCAAACATGGTAAAAATATGCAAAGATTTGCATTGCAATTAGTCCACTTCGAGTGAAATCCATTTGCAAAAGGTTATCTCGACGGAACACTACTCCATTTTTTATATATATATTCTACGCAACAAGTTTTCGTGCATCCGTGAAATATGACACTACATCATTTAGGTATTGTCTTATGCATGTGAGCTGTATCCAAATATGGATGGATTTGATTAAGTGCTGCCGATAAGTTTTAAAGGACATCGAGATCATTTTTTTTCGCATGTAAAACACTCACGAATCCTTTGGAATACCGCCTTATCACCAGTGTTAATAAATTGATGTCGATATGTCGCAGTCCAAGTAATTTCAGATAATTTTACATTTTCTGTAATAACTTCATTAAAGCGCGGCTTTCTTACTCATGCAAATGTGATTTATTGCAACTATGAATTATTTAAACTTTACATGATTAATACCAGTAAATTACAACCCTCGCTCTTTATAATTCGTAACTACACTTTATATTTATTTATTTTTTAATCTAACCAATATACACTAGATTTTAAAATCTAATTAGTTAATTAAACGATATCCTGTTTACAAACATTTTCCTTAGGCTATATCACTTTGAGTAACAGTAAAATTTAAATAATTTCCTTTTATTTTTTATTATTTATATGATTCGTAATGATTTGTTTTAACAACTAAAGCGAAATTATTCTGCCGTTTAAATTTTGGTCAACATTTACAATTTGGGAAAGTTTTGATGGTTTCAAATATGTGATGATGTTAATAGGAATTCATCAATCAAAACAACTATTGAATTTCAATTGGATACAAAGAGATCGTTGTTCTATGTAAAAATATTTTCGTTTTACTAACTTCCTAGTCAGCTGACACTATGTGAATGAATGATAATTAAATGTATATTAAATAAGCAACACTACTTATTAAGAACTTTAGTCGCGCTTTTTTTATTTACTTCCTTATATTAATTAATTATATGTACATAATACAATATAACAAAGTGATATGCAAACTTATAAATACTTGACATTATTTCATATAAACATTTGTGGGAATAGTACAAACGAATTAAATGCCAAGTATTTACTTTTATATTTTTATTCTGTCGTTGGGAAATAATAGAAAGTCCTCTGCGTGTATTTTTTTTTGCACGTTAAAATTTTGAAAACGTTTATTGTCTTTGATGGTTTTGCGCAAGTTCATTAACACGCTCATTAGTATCGTCGGAATTTGGAGATTATGTAAGTGCGCGTTTTCTTTCGTGTCTTGAGAAGTGTGTGTACGTGCGTGTGGACCTGGTCTACGATGATCGTTATGCAACGATTACCGGATGACTGGAATCCCCCAGAATTTCATTAACCGATTTCGATGATACTCACCGCCGGACCGGAGTCAATTTTATTACACAAGATTGTTTAAATTCCAAATTGCGGATTTGTTTATCGCCGTTTACACTTGTAGAAATTCCAAATAAAAAGCGGATTTTAAAAGTTTATTTTGGAATGTAGATCCTAGTTGCAATTCCTTATTTCATTTTTTTGTTGACGCCAATGATAAAAACAAACATTTATTTGTTTATTATTATATTGTATACTTTTCGGCTATTTTGATTATGCAATTCAAATTAACTTAAGTTTTTGCAAAATAGCGACTCATAAATTCGTGAACGCGTTAAGCTAAATAAATATAGAATTTCGTCAATTTTTTTTTGAAACGGTTGAGATATTCAACGAATGCGTAAAAATTGAGTTTTGTAACGTGAATTATTACAGTATTATATAAGGGACAACCAAAATTGCTGTTATTTGCATTTCCCAACCGACTTACACTTTGTCATGTAACATTGTGGAATGTTTGGATTTTTATAATATTTTCTAAAACCAATGACCCAATCATTAAGTAAATAATCTTGAATAATTGAAAGCTTTGGTGGCTTCTATTGTATTTCAATTCACGATTTTTTTTACGAACGTCACATTAAAGCGATTTACCAGGAAGCAGAAATTATTAAAAACCAGTTGATCTTTGAAATATCCTTCATTATTTGAATGTATGGAAAATAGCGATTTCGTTTAAAATGTTTAGTTATGAATATGTGTTTGGAACTTTCCAATTTATATTTTTCTGTCAATAAATCTAGAAGGTTTTATATTAATACTTAATTAAAAGCCTTTCAAGTATATTTTTTTAAATAACGAAAGGGTATTTCAATGACGTGCAGTAAATTAAAAATTGTGCAGGAAATAAAATATCTGGCAGTTTAATCAAAGTGTATGATTAATTTATTTTTAATAACTAAAAAATGATATTTAAAATGAAAAGAAACAGGTTTTTCAGGTCTTCAAGAGCAAATGCATGTCCTTTAATTAAATAAATGTATAATAATAAATTAACTCTTATCTGTACACGATCCATAACATGAGTACATAAATTTATCATATAACAAGAGGATTCAATAAAAAGGGGAACTTTTGTAAGTGAAATAAGCTTATTTTTTACATTATTTTGTAATTAAAAATAAATGCATTTCTTTAAAATAATTAATTTTACAAGATCAACTTAAATAAGTCATATATGGATGAAAGTACAGAAAGTACTCATAATAAAATATTAAGTAGAATATTTCTATTTTGAGATAAATAAATTAAATTCTACATATTTGATCATGTTTATTTCAAGTAAAAATGTTACTTGAAATCAATTATTCTTTTATTAATTATATATTAACAACAGCAAAAATTGCAAAATATAAATTATATACAATAAACATGAAGAAATATAAAAAAACTATTGTAAAAGGCTACTGACTATAGGTCTTTCTACCCTATGAATTATATTTTCTCTATTGAAGGAATAACTACAACATAAATATTGAAATATACCAACAAATATCTGGTATATTTATGAAAATTAAAAAGAAATAATTTTGCGCCAAAAAAAATGTCAAGAATATTTTTTTATTAAATGGATTAGTTAATAAATAAATTATTAAATAAATCTTCATACATTGGACAAAAATGTTTCCTATTCGAGTCATTTCATGTTTCTCAAAATGTTATCAAATACATGAAATTATACAAATGTATAAATCTATTACACAAGTATGTCTTGAAACAGAAAAAAGTGATGCCAATTATTTTGCACGAAATTTTTTATGGAAAAATATATTAATTTACTTAAATTAACATATAAATTATTCAGGTCAAATAAAGTAAATACATATATCATAAATGGTTGTAAAATAAGTGCAACAATTGTATTATATAAATGTTGAAAATTGTTGGGAAGTGAAACAGAAATTAATGTATGATGCCAATTGGACTCACGTTATTTTGCACGAAAATTTTGCCTTCCATTATGCTGGAAACTGCATATAACTATCGTGTTATCCAAAATATCACCGACCAAACACAACTCTCCCTAACGAAGTCTGCGCGGATACTGGCTCAGCATCTTGTCAGCATGTTACTTAAATAACATACAGAACGTCGGTGAACGCAACTTCTTCCACGGCATGCTTCGCACCACACACATACACACAAGTAATTCTTTTTCATGGTTACGGCAGGTGCAAATCGCGCGTCGGAGACTGTAAATTCCGCCAAGCACACGCACCAAACACTTCATTCATTCATTATGCACGCACGTTTCATTTCTGTTCCGTTTGCTGTGTTTTTCCAGTTTCCTTTTCCTTAACCAAAAACTCTAGTACGAAGATGTGGGATTCGATTCAAGTGCAAAAAGAAAATATTTATTTAAATTATTTGCATTACGCATATAGTTGATGAATGCATTTAAACGAACCTTAGTATTATGAAATATTGATTCTTGAAAATATTAATCATCGAATTCTTGAATGAAATACATGGAATTTTGGAGTTTAGTGATCTCTAGAAGGGCACATCTCGTCCTTGTCTCAATACGGTGAATCGTGATTCATAATATTAACATCTTAAGTAGATTGCATGTCCAATAAAATTATTTACTTTTTCTCGAACTCTTTAAATGTTGCACCACATAAAACCATTTCTCAATATTTTATGAAAAAAATGTACTAAAATAATTCATTTTGAAACCCCTTGTTCTGTAGACAGATGGGCAATTGGTATACAGAAATACCGTCTTACTGTAGAATTATTTCAATTGAAATCAATACTCTAAAATCTCATTAAAACTTTAAAATTAGATCATTTATGTATGATTGAGATATAATTATAATGTACTTTGTCGATTAAAATTTATTTTTCTTTTGGAATGAATTCGGATTGTTCGAAACCTCACTTTCCTTTTGCCTTTCATGTATTTTTTTCTGTAAAGTAATCGTTATATAGTATATAAACTATTGACTTTATTGAATTGAATGAAGTTACTATTGACTTTATTCGATTCAATAAGTAGTATTTCTGTATTGGTAAAAAATATAATATTGTTTCAAAGCTGAATCACCTTTTCGTTTTAAGAGATTAACCTTTTTATATGCCCGTTAATAGATATTTAATTTCATGTTTGCGAAAATTATCTATTTTGAAATATGTAACGGTAAAATTAACTTAATTTCAATATGAACACGTTGTAAATAGTAATTATAAAGATTAATTATATATAAAATTATCATATTTTCAATTCCTTATTATACATTTTGTGTTATATTTCTTTCTGGTGTGTATAATCTCAAGTATAATACACACTTTGTACTCACTTTAGTTAGCAAAAAAAAACTAAACTTTTAGTAGTAAAGTGTATATACAGTAATTAAGAATGTTATTTGAATTATTATTTTTATTTGTTTGTCTAATGCGCCCAAATGTTATTATTTACTATAATCTAATCAATTTATATATGCAAATTTATAAATGAAGATGTTTAAAACATTATCTTACAACTCATACGTTACTCATCGTGATATTTCCAGATGAAATCAAAAACATAATCATTATTCTACGAGTTAAATAAAATACAACACATTATTTACTAGTGATGAAACGTTCATGTGTATAATAAGTTTGCATTTTTAAACAATCTGTTTTTGTTTATTATTGATTCATGCAAACATCTCGTGTCTTAGTCACTACGATCACTTCATAGATGTGGGATATCCAAGATATATTAACTATATATATTAGTATAAAATATGCATAATTCTTAATTCACAGAAAAACGTTATTATATTTTTTTTTGTTCATTTTATGTTTCATATAGTTTTATAATTTTGCTGTCTGTTTTATTATTAATAATTATAATTTATAATGTAATTTAATATTATCTCCTCTGGGCAGAAATACCTGGGTCAATAACCCTTTGGACCAATAAAGAAGTTTAAATAAAAATTTTAAAAAAATATTTACTATGAGTTGAATTTAAAAGTTTTGCTTGCACGCCGATATGAATTGTTCTTGAATGTTGTTGCTCCGGTAGATGCACTTCTTTTATGGTTGCAAAACAGATGAACTGCATCGTTTGCACAATTCATTTCGTTTTTCACCATTTTCTTTAAAAGTTCAACTCTTGCAATATTTAAAACCTATATTCTGCTTACCACGATTACACCATTTAGACAGACTTATGTTGATCATATCAAGTAGTAACCAGGAGCTTATCTTATTCATTAGATGCAGTGCTTAGGGCCTACGAAAACATGTTATTTTGTATTAGAATACACCCATACCTCGCTATACGGCCGCTCTTTATACGGCTTTTCGCTATAGCGGCACTCTTCAACTAAGGCATGTTTTCGATTTACACCCTAAAATGTTTCGCTATAACGGCAAAAAAACTTTTTTTCGATGTCGATATATCTATATGTTGCCAATCTTGCGCAATCGCAATCTTTGATTCCTTATACGGCTTTTCGCTTTGCGGCCAAGTTTCGTGGAACGTATCTAGGCCGTAAAGCGAGGTATGGGTATTCGTATCTTGAAGTTACACATTTTACTTAACTGGTGCTACGACAAGCTAAATACTTGACTGATTGTAATAACAAAAGAAGAAACAAACATGATTTTAAAGTAATTGGATTAAATTACGCACGCATTGTTCTAAAATAATCAAGGTTTTCCGACATGAAATTACTATAAGAAATATTTACTGAACGCACAAATAGATAATAATTGGGTTATTTCTATAAAAAGTAATTGCTATATAAATTAAAAAAACTTTAATTACTTGTTTATATGTCAGTCTATCATAAAGAAATGATATTAAAATAAAGGCGAACAATTATAAGTCGACCTTCCTGTTTCGATTTTAATTTAGATTCTATAACATTTTTTTTTACATTTGTAATAACTGCATAGTTACGTTTTGCTATGTTATGGATATTTTTTTTGTTCTTGGCACTATTAAGCAAAACAATTAAAAGTAATACTATAAATGTAGATTGCACTTTCGCTTTTACTTTTTGTACTATGCAGCAGTATGTGTATGACTGAGATAGTTTAAATTGGTTAATACATATCTCAAAAGTTTCTCAAGTACTGTTTTAAAATTGAAAAACCTTCAAATCGTTTCTATTGCAAATATAATAATTTATGAAAATTATTCACTGATCATTCATGTGATAATTGTATATATTACAAGACTAGATAATATAGTTGCACAAAGCTTTAAATGTAACTTATAGTAAAATATAGTTAAACGTCGGTTTGCAAGCAAAATTCGTGCTCAAAATCAAAGCGAATTTATCGTTGATTTTGTTGTAAATTATATTTTTTAATACTGTTGAAGTTATTAGAATTGAAAACCTCGCTCGTTTATCAAGTGAAAAATTATTAAAAATGTTTACTCGTCTTGTAAAATACTTGCAAGATATATCAGGACATATAAACTAATTGTTCTCAGTATTACATAAAATCTTAATCAAGGATATCGAATTCCTAATCTGCATACCTTTTAAATATGAATTATGCATGGATCTAAATATTTTATTACTTGGAAATATTATTTTTCCACAGGATATTGGAAATTCTATTCAGTTTTTCCTAATAAATCACAAATCCCGATTTCCGCTTCAAATGCATTGTTATTGTTTTTGCAACGCTTTCCATCGTGTCTCCTTTCTACGCACTCGACAATATATGTACCGTTTAATGGTTTGCATCTATAAATAGATTCCGTATAAATAAAAGGTATTTATTGGCATCACCTGGCCAAGTATTAATGAATGCTGGAAGCGCTATGGAATTTCCATTGTAATATGGCACATTGATTGCACTTCCTTCAATATTCATTAATTCTTTTGTTTCTCACCAAGAACATCTTTAATTACAGACATCGCATCATTTTTTTTATGAATGAACGACTGTATGTTCTTATTTCCTGAAATCACTTTCTCATTAAACTGTAACAATTGAAAATATACAGTTTATAGTTATTTTTGTCTAATCATAATTGGTGTATTTTAGTTCAGTTGTATGAATTATTTTCTATTTCCTCCTTTACTAAATCTATTTAACATATTAATTTATTAAGAAGGGCAGAAAGACTTTAGTCAATGGCCCTTTGGCCCAATAATATATTTATTAATATTTCTGTTTATTATTTTTTTACTGTTTACATTTCTAATTTATTGTATAGTTTGTTAGAAACTGGAATATTTGGGTATTTCATCAAATCTATTTCGTTCGGAAAAATGTCGAAATTCTGTAATAAATAAAGAGATAAATTAAATGTTGTCCTTCAATGTCTGCATGTTGGTAAATCAATAGCTAACCATTAATAGATGTAATCTCATGCTTCTTTTTTCCGCCGGATCCAATGTTTACGATTCCATAATGTATCTGTTATGCATATATAATTACGACATGCATAATTAATGCCAAAAGTATATCGCGTTTGTTGCTGCTTGCATCCGGAGAAAGGTTAAGGTTACACGGTGGCAAAAAAAAAACATTTGCACAGTCTGCTCCGTCCCGAACAGAATTTCTGGATGTTCGCTCTTTGTTGATGTTGCGTTTACCTTTTCTTGGAAGATCGAAGCCCATATTTAAATAAATCGTTAAATGCGGTGGCATTTGCTTGAAGGAAAACCGTGTTTCAATTAAAGCCGCATATGCGAGAAAAAACCTTGATTGCATTGATTATCAGGCCATTAGTACGTTTTTGATACAATTCATTTAAACAAAACATTTGCAAATGTATTTATAGGTGTTATTGTTAAATTAGAATCCGTTTTGGCTTGGAGTTGTGACTCACTTTCAAAGGAATGAGAGACAAAAAAAAATGAAACAGGATTGACTCACAACTTCTGAAAATGTTGAGGACTTCGACGTATACAATTTCAACGACATTCTGACCATAGCCAAAACAGTTTTATGCGGCAACGATTTTTTTTGCATACCTTTTCTTTTTGTAAACCACACATTTTATATTTTTTGCTAGTGCACGCAGGGAAATTAAGGCATACAAAAATGACAACCTTACATTTTCGTACCATTAAAACATGTTGGTTTCCGAGAATCCAATAACAAGGTACTAAATATAAATAGTATTCTTATCAGAGGCGTACGAACAAATTTTATAGATTTAATAATTTCATAGAAATATTCCTATAGACTTTGTTTTACTTATATAACAATATATTATATAACAATATTTATTCAAATAATTATATTTACATAAAAAATTACAGATGTAAAAGTTTGAAATCACTCACACTTTACAACAATTAAGACTTCAATTTTAAATTACAAATTATAGTAGCATTGTTAAGAGGGTTCTTATTTAGTTTTATGTATTCTGAACAATGGGAAATTGTATTTGTAATAAGTCACCTAACTTTAGTCACTTAACTTTAGTAAAATATGTTACAGTATCAGTATCAACGATATCAGCTTTTAAAATTTCACAAGGAAATTGTATATTGAAATTTATTACGTTTATTTGTCATTTATAATCCAAATTACGTGCGAACTTTAAATAAAACTTCGAAAATCAATAACAATAAAATTAAAGGCAAAACGAACAAACAAAGCTGCGGGAATAAAAATCCTTGTGAATTGCAATGAAGGAAGTTGGGCTGCGTTTATTTATTTATTTATTCATTCATTTTAAACTGTAAACGTTGAGCAACGTTTAATTAGATTTACTAATTAGTCAAGTGAATAGTTATGCCCTGTTTGTAGATATTAATTTTTGGTTGTATTTTGAAATACGGAAAGAATTGTTTCGATGCTCAAGGTCCGTTATTAGACATTCATCTCGTGGAATTGCGATTCCATTGCACTTAGCAATGATCTGCCTCGCACGTCCTTCACGTGATGCCGAGATTCTTCCATTTCTACACTTGCAGTTTCTACACTTCCGAAAATTCGATTCCAATCTGCTGACCTTATGTGATTGATATATCGATTCGCTTCGTTTTTATCTTCCCCATTTCTTCACATCACTTAAAGACAATGGCAATTCATTATGCTCTGCACTTGGCTGGGCCACGAAAATCACATTAACAATTTAATTTATTTTCGCAATTCAGCGTGCTTATCTCGGCGTTACAAGTTTTACGTGTTAATGCAACAACCATTTCTACTCTCCGCTCGGTGTGTATCGCCCGATCGAGATTTATTGATTACACGTAAGTTACTACCCCATTTTCACACCTTTTCACGTCTATATTATTGTTATTGCCAATACTTTGAACATACTTGTTTACCTTTTTTCTTAACTCAAAATTTCAAGTTCATATGCATTTCTGCTTTCGTGTAAGCAAAACAACAATTTGACATTAAAATTTATTTTACTCGAATTTTGATAATATTGACCAAATTAAAGTTACATTTATTTTTCAATAAAATCTTTTGGAAAATCTTATAATTTTGTATAAATTTCTATTACAGCATTAAAGAAAAACGTTAACAACAAATAAATAATTATTTCATGCAACTGAAATTGCTTTTTAGAATTGTAGTAATGCTTTGTCATGGCCTTCCACATCGAAATAACAAAGTTTCAGATGCAATGTCTTCTTTACAATCACGTTTATCTTGAACTAAAAGTTCTAGATCTTAATTCGTGAGAAGATCGTTTACTTCAGATGCAAACACATTCAGTTCCAATCTAGTGCAAGAGTAACGATCGCTTTTGACCTCCGCTTTTCTTTTGAACCTTCAAAATTAGAGAAATAAACAATCGTGAATTAATTATAAGTTAACTTTATAATAAGGATCCAATGACTCAGGTATTCAAACTATGAGACTATACACTTGGAATATATATATATTAATATTGATTATATTTTCAGATTTTTTCCAAGTTAATCATGACATAAAATACCGGATAATCTTGAATTTTAAATTATTCGAAATATTGTGAAGATAATATTGAAATATTAATTCAACATAGTAAAATATTTAATTGTTTATAATATATTTTTATTATTATTTAAAGTGAAGAATTTATTGAAGAATAAAATGAATTTCAAAGACACTTGTTAAATTTTTAACAATGAAAATATAATTTAAGTCGCAGCGTGTGCGTGGGTTGATATCGATCCGCTTATTCGTAAAGTATTCATTTATTTCATTCTTTCCAGTCCTTTTTTTTGTTCAATCCAATAGTAACTTACATCCTGTTACATATCCTCGTAAATAATCTACATGCGCTGCGACAAACCCAACATTCCACATCTAACGAAAATAAATACCCTCGAGGTTCTATCGGTTACGTATCCAAAGCTTTACACGTAACGCCACGCATTATAATGTCAATATGATATTTGTAATATCTGTTGTCAATTTAATCATCCGTCAATGAGAGAGGTCGTTGTTATTTTGAGAGCAGCGCGCGTGTTCTATTTTTATCGTCGTGCTTCCACTTCTTTCTTTTCCTCGCAATTTTCATTACCTGTATAAAATACACATCTCATGGGCGGAATCCAATCACGTTTTTCTAATTTCCGAATGGCTAAAAGGCACATCAACATTCTAAAACCATTCTCAATAACGTCTTTGAAATCCACCACCAACCTATGATTATTCATTCAATTTTTCCAAGACATTTTTCAAATGCCATGCAATTATTATTCCTCCTCGTCCTCCCGTTTACTTGTTTCTATAAGATCTTACAACCTACTGCACTCGCTTAAATTACAAATTTTAAAGCATGTTATTATTTATATTTCACTCACTCATTTCTTGCACTGCCATTTAAAACGTATTATTATTTGCAAAAAAATATACGTATGTATGCATTAAATATTGACTAGTATTAAGCCGTATTGCAGATGATCTATAATTAATTGGTATTTATCGCAATAAACATCATTAACAAGAAGTTCAGAGCTATTATTGTTAGCCCAACGTTTAGCTTATATCTATAAGGAGTTCCATCTTGCTGTTTTAACTTATATTTGTCCCATTTGAATTTAAAATACAAATATATCTCTAAACATACTTAAATATTATCCAGATACAAAAGTATCAAATGTAGATCTATAATGAATCATTATTTATCCGAATTACCACTAACAGCAAAAGGTCGAAATATGATAAATAGTTTGTTGTTGTTATTTAGTTTCCTTTTGATACAAATTACAATTATAATTTGATTATTGCATCTACCAATGAAAGTAAATTATACGTATATACAGTATTTTATGATTAATTAAGGACGAGATATATCTTTTTATTAGGCACGAATATTTTTTTTTTCGATTGGTGATCAATTCACTGTTTGGGTGGAACTTTATGATATGCCCATAACTCGACTTCCATATTTCTTTACTGTCAACCTTGAGTGCTTCAGTTTCCCCTTTCGTTTGGATACACAGTCAAACAGAATACTTTTTTTACAACGAAATACCACGTAATAAATCCATCCACTTCCGAAGTTCTTTTATATGCAGCCTTTCGACATTTACATATGTATATAAAAAAAACCTCTATTGTGAGAGTACATGAACGGTGTATCATTTTTCAATTTTATCGTTTATTTATTGTATTTCAGAAGTTTCCATTTATACCTGTTACTGCATTTATTTTTTGATACTTTTAAATTATACATTTTTATGATATCAATGTATTCATATTACAATTCATGATAATTAAAAATAGAATTGTAATAAATTGTAAGTTTTACTTTATTTTCGTTATATTTCTCTTGGTAAAATATTGTTTTACTTGTTGATAATTTCTTTTTCCACGTAAAGTTTCTCTTATTATATTCTAATTAACTTATAGCATTTATTTATTATTAGTGAGTTATAAATTATAATCAATATTTTGGTACCTCGATATACGAGTGTTTTGAGATACGAGCGAGCTATATTTTGCTTTGAGATGACAGCAAGATTTGAGATACGAGGAATCGCACACGACAGTCAGTCTATGTGCTTGTTTCCCTCGTTTTCGAAGCATTTTTGATAAGTTGGGTTCGCATTTTTTACTCTTTGTACATTTACAAAAAATGCTTTGAGATACGAGCGATTTCACATACGAGCAAGGTTACGGAACGATTTAAACTCGTATGATGTCGAGGTAAAACTGTACTTTTATAAGAGTACAAGCATTGATTAATATGTGATATGTAGTTTACTAGTTAGAGTACATAAAGTAATATTTTAATACTAAATATTATTTCTATTTAGTTTACAATCTACTCTTATTGAACTTTTAGCGAATTATCGCGCGTTTAACAATCGTACTAAAGTGCCCGATGGCAATTTGTTTCTTAATAATAAATTACAACGCAGGTGTTAAACATATCTTTAAGGTAGATTCAATCATTTAATATGCTGCAGTTGCATTTACACAATTTCCAATAACATGCAATACCTCGCATAGTGCGGATAACACGTTCTGAAACCGGACGAATCTAATACTTTAATACCACATAAAATAATATTATATTTCTTTTGACTACTTTCTTATTTTAACAGTTAATAATTGCAATAATCTCTAATAATTTCAATTTCAAATTTTATTTTAAAAAAAAGATGATTTATTGACAAATATTTGAAAATAAGATTATGTCATCGTATATATTTTTATATGTTAAAAAATATTATATAACATTTCTC
>JAFMTC010000006.1:437832-448089 GCA_018845635.1 Nicrophorus orbicollis | reverse complement strand
TATTTTTTCATCATCAAGGAAGATATATTTTCTCTTCCTCGTGTCGAACGGTACCATAAATAGTGTCTCGCCGTGATTGCAGACACTAATGACGCAACATAAATCATACCAGGGTCCAATTTAAAATGCGTGAGTGATCAAATTCATATTAATAATATTTTGCTTTTGGTCCGGTTTGGTATGTCAACTATGCTATGTGTGTGTATCCGTAAACTCGTTGGCGCACCCTTCCCAACCTTTATCTTAGTTCAAGTTAAACATTTTGTATGCAAATATGAACGAGTTTTATTTATTAAAAGTCGCATAATTGATTACCAAAAAATCTAATCGTGTACAACCAGTTTTATTCATCTGAAAAAATAATACTTTGAATATAGAAAAACAATATTTGCCACAAATTTGGTCTAAACTCTTTCTGTCTCTAAAGTATTGAAATTACGTATATAATAATATAATGTATGTATACAATAATACATTAATTTGAAAATTCATAGTAATGTATGTAAAAAGACACAGGTCTTTGTGGTGTACAGTCCTTTTCAGCAATAGCATTATATTTTCTTTGTATTTCATTATTACTATTATATCGAGTTTATATATTTTTTGGTAGTTATTGTTGCAATAATGTTATTGTATAATAATAAATACATTTGTATAAAATTTAAAAAAATATGCGAGATACTAAATGATTAGCTCTCAAAGTTTAAACTTTAATCTTTAGAAAAACCTGCGCCTGTAGCAATTCCATATAATTTGTCGTATTCCGTATAAATATGTAATTTGCCAATTTGGAACTTGTCCCAAAAGTTTCATATTAATAATCAATTCAATATTTTTTATTTATTAAACAACATAAATATTAAACGGTATTAAACAACATAAATATGTATACAAAGATATAATTAAAATATTGTTTTGATAGATAATTTTAATCGTATATTATTTACAATTTCTTTAGAATTATTAATAAATTAATTTCGGAGTAAAGTATAAATTAGTATAAATTAAAAGTACAGTTAACTCATGTGATAAAACTATTTTTTATTGGATTTATTGCGTAAAAAAAGTTTATTATTATTATGAAATTTATTTATTAACAACTACATGAAAAATCTAAACCAAAATAATGCAAATGAACATAAAAGAAAACACAAATATTGCCTTTATTCTCTAGGTCTTTCTGCAGAAAAAGTTTATTTTTCATCATCTTTGTCATATTATTTATCTATTTTGTATCTTTTCATAGATATTTAATACTTATTCAGTTAATATTTAAGTATATATAAATAAATTGAAATATATTCAACCCATTTTCATTTTTCTCTTGACATTATAATTTTAGATTTGAAAGTATTTGATATATACAATTGTAGCAAAATTAGGTCGTGTCCCATGATTAAAAATCATTGAACTTCGTGGATTATCTCGTAGTTATATGATTGTGAAGTTCTTGAGTGCTTTTATTGATTAATATATTATTTTTTACTAAGAAATCAACTAGAACAGTGTTGATCTCATGGATTATCAATTAAGAGTTACATTATTCTCTTATATAGTCTCGATATTCACTATTTTGTATTATTCGTCTTAGACTATTTTTTAGTATTTAGTGTGGGTTAAATATGTATTATTCCATCAAAAGAGAAATTAATTTACAATGTGTCGTCTAACTAAAAGTGTGGATCAAATACATATCCCTCCTTATTCACTCCCAATTATATTTGTAAAGTACAAATCTTCCAATTTTCTTGCTATTGCAATATTGCTAAGGTCTTAAGTAATTTAAGTTTCCAAATAATACAATGTTTCAGAGAGTTGTAGGCATAATTAATAAACTTAATAGTTAACGATATTCAATTTTGAAATACTTGTGTGTTAAATGCGTTTATTAAAACTGTAACTTAATATTGTACTTAAATATGAATGTAACGTGTTATGCGTTTTGTCGTTTATTTCCAATTAATTTGTTTATCTTGTCGAGTAAAGAGTAGTAATATAATATGCATTTCTACATCGCATTACTTGGATAATTTATTGATTTATTAACGAGCGAATCTCTTTATTATTTTAATTAGCATTATTTAATGACAACATGAGCGACTGAGTAAATCCATTGCGTATTTCTCGGCCTTCCATTTTATATTTATTAAATTTACGTCCGAAGTCTATTCATAGCCACAAAGTGATAGCGAAATAAAGGATTCCTACAAACGTGAGTGCGTGTCTACCTCAAATCATGCTATTACAAAAAAATGAATCATGCATTAGCGATCTTGTCGCGAACTTCTAAGGTCGTCCATTTACAAATGCCTTACGCAAAGTGTACATACATGCATAGATTGGTTTTGCCTGAACAATTGCCGGATAGGATTTTCGTTTAATTGTCCATACGAATATGTATGGAAGGACATGCACAAAGAGAAGAGCATTTCCAGTTTAACGCGGATGAAGAATCGATTGCAATTATAATTAAATTTGAAAGTTGAACCAATCAAAGAACAATTGACGTAATATAAAGAGTAATAAACATTTTAATGTTTCACAAAAATATAAACTTAATCCAATAATAAAACTCGTTTGAGCCAAGGCTGGCTGCAACGCCGTATTATATTGTATTTCAATTTTTTTGTAAAGCCGTTTCTTTTCTTCGTCGCCTTCAATTTCTTTGTCGCTCTACCTAAATCCAGATCAATTTAGAGCTCAGCAAATCAATTTACCGTCCATTAACATTCCTCAAATAAAAATCAAACTTTTGTTCTTGTTCGTTCAGGATAATTAATATTCAAATTTTTAATTAATGATAAATTGCTCAATCCTATTAAAAAATAGTAATAAAGAAAAACACACAAACACGATATGTCCGAAGCCTTTTAAGAGTAATTTATCTTGAAGCGGTTGTATTTTTATGCATTACTTCACTGCATAATTGCACTGAGCTTCACTAATTAGACGATTGATGGCTTTGAAGACCGAAATGGGTAATTTACCTAAGGTCATCCGTTTCTCAGAACAAATCGAATGATTTATTCAATGTTTTTATTCTGCTAATGTATGGAAATGATATGCGAATCTATCGAAATCCAAAACTATACATGCCACATCAATGACAGCATTCTGTATACGCTCCACGAGATTCCTGTAGAACTTCCAGAAGATAAAACTCCGAATCTCGCAGTTTCCGTTCCATTTTTACAAAAGAAAACAACTTTTTCATTGTGTGCTTTAATTGTGTCCTTGATATTATAATGCATGCATTTTAATTGAAACCTCACCGAGAGTGAGAGTCCAAATAATAATCCTGAAAATTTGATACTCTTATAATTTCGCAAACTTTGTTGCATGCACTCTATGATTAACTCGAAATCTAAACTGCATTTACATGTAATAATAATTTCAGCATTTCATCCGCTTTAATTGAACGTTAGCAAAGTAAAAGTACCATTGCGAATCTGGAGCAAATATCAAACACTATTATACTGAATAAAGCGCATTGCAACAAAAAAAATGATGGAATGAACAATTGATCTGTTTCGATTGCTTTGATATTCAGGATAGCAGAATGTGCTACTGATTATTATCCTGAGATTAAAACGTAATCCAATAAATCAACGTCACAATGAGCCAAACAACGCTTTGTACTGTAACGTAGTTGGAAATGGAACAAAGAACGACAATCGATTCATTGGCATCATTTAAATTTTGTTGCTGACTTAAATTATTCTGTTATTTTATAATACTGTAAAAATTGATTGCGTAATCTGAATATAAAAGATAGTGCTTAAAGACTTGGTACTTCTTTCTACCATCTTTTTTGTTGTTCGTCAAAACTTAATCGGTGTACTAAAACCTAATAGTTTATATCTATTTTTTGACACAAAGTGACAACAATCAGACTTATATATTGAGAACAGCTATTATACATGATATCTAAGCATTTGTGTGTTGTGTAACAAAAAAGAATATTTTCTAGGTATGCTATATAACAGGGAGACAAGCTGCGGCTCGCGAGCCACATGCGGCTCTTTGAAGGATTATTAGCGGCTCTCGATAAATGTACGCGAGTTCCCTTTTCATTTTTGTACTATTATTTTAATACATTTTAAATTCGTATTGAATTGGGAGCTTAGCTATATAACAATAATAACGATACGCATATCAAGCCAGGACATTTTAGGGTGACGAATCGTTTACGGACGCTATGTTTTTCACTAAATAATTGTAACAAAGATAAGACTAATGCTGAAAATATGATAAACTTATATCGATTTCAATAGATTCGTCATCACTATTATATAACAACTAGATTAGGTATATAAGTATAGACATTCTGTATAATATCAAGATCATTTGCTTTGCCGCTAACATGGAAATAGTACCAGCAGGATGAAATACTTTTATTGGAATGCTGTTTTGTTCGAGATGATTCTTAGTTAAATGATACTGGATACTCATATTTACATGCAAATCGTATTTATAGAATTGCGGATTGCCGTGCGTAGAAGCTTCACGTATTTCGTAAACAAGGGTTTCTTTCGAGGACGAAGGATTAAACTTGATATTTATTTTCTATAAAATTTTACTCGCTCACCCCTCCAATAACGTTATCCTTTTCTCTTATCGATACAACGTCGTCTCATTTTATTCATTTATTTTTTATTTTCGTGGATTGCATTCGTGATGTGAACGACATGAAGGTCGGTTAGTGGAACGGATGAATGCTGCTGGCGCATTCTGTAATCCTTTAAGTGGATTTAGCAATAGGTTGCATGTCCTGCTACGCTCGCATTGTCCGCGCAAATATTCATTGCCAATGTTAAAAAGTATTTTTAGTATCCGCACACAATGTCAACCTTTTTTGTTCTGTATGCACTATGCAGAATCCTGTTTCAATTGTTGCTTCTTTTTTTCAATAGAACGTATTTCGAATGATTGGTATGAGGAAACGCACTTTTCAATGGCAGTTACGACAGAGAGAGGATATTTTATTAATTTACTTTTATTAAGTGTGTATAATATTAATGTTTCGCTTTTGTTGCGTTTGCTGCTTCGAACCAAGAATGCAGGAATTAATCGACTTAACATTTTGCCCGTTAACGTTTTCTCAGTAATTCGCATTATAATATATACAAGTAATTGAGCTTTGCGATTTTTTTTCCATTAACTGGTAATAATTAAAATAATGTTTGTGTGCAGATTGATGGGAAACATATAGCAATCATGTAATGTCAAAATAACTTTCAATTTGTTTTAATTGATTTCCTCGATTAAATATTTATGGAAATTAATTAATATTTTCTAGACTTTTATTTTGAGCAGAAATATTTTATAATCATTTTAATTCATTTTCTACCGTTTGCAATAACTGTTATGGAATATTCCATAAGATTTTGTAAAATTTAACATCGCGTTTTGCAAAGTATATGAATACTACTTCCTCATATTCAAATTATAATATAACTCATTAATATTTATAATATTAGGTAGCTTCTTTAATGAATTGTGATTCAATTTGATGCAATATCTACTTAATTTGTTTTAACTTATGACCTTGCGAGAGACTATATATGATCAATACTATTTACAAATTGCATTTTGTTAACTATAACTTTAAGTGTTAAAATCTCTATAATAAATACACACAGAATATTTTTATTCATTTGTGAAATGTAGACCAGTTTTCCGAACTATATACCTACATTAATTATTTACAGTTTAAGGCTTATTATAACTAAAATACGTTACTACATTGCAATTAAGAAATAACTATAAATACATTTAGCAAAGCAAATAGTAAAAGCAAAAAGCAAATATTCGACAAAAATACAGTAACAAATTCATAATTCAACTGAAACTATATTTTTATAATTAAAGTTTTGCTTTATAAAACAACATACTAATCGATGCACTGGATAACAACAATCAAAATTTGCGAAATAAATATTATGTTAATTTATGTAAAGTAGTTTTACATGTAATTAAAATTGAGCAAAAATATTTTATAATCATTTGTTTACTAAAATTCAACAATACAATCAAATCGATTATAATTAATATTTTCGTATGAAATTTAATTGTTTGTAGCCATTATTGTTAATATTAATTTATTACTTAATTAACAATTTTTTGTTTTATTATGCAACAGTCAGAAATAATGAGAATTTCTAAATGAGCAACCAGAAATAACTTGTTTTCACTAATATTTACTTTATTCCAATAAACAATGTTAAACCATTAATTTACAATCATTTACTTGCGTGCAAGGACTCTTGAATTTCCTGTAACTTTTAACCTACAGTTTTCTTCGTCATTTAGGAGAATACATAATAGATAATCTCGTTGCAACTTAATTATTTACTTCTCAATACCACGAAATACCATCCATCCGGGTTCATCTATCATATTTTATAGTATTAAGACTTGTTGTTTTTATGAATCACGTCCATTATACTATATTTTATTGTTTGCTCTTTTTTTTCTACACATTAGAATGTTAATTTTGTTGTGGCATTTTAAGGTACACCTGTCATTTAAATTGATACAATCTAGTTAAACTACATTCTAGTTGCAAAACATAAACTTTTTCACTCTTCATTTTCTTGATAATAACGATTCAAAGATAAATTGAAATAATCTAGTTAAACTACATTCTACTTGCAAAGCATTTTTGTTAACTTCAATGTTAAAAAATAAAGAATTCTTATACTCTATTTTTTTTTTCGTGCGTGTCTTCTTTATGCAATGATATTTACAATCTGTCCATTCGAACATTCAGCAAATCACCCATCATTGCAGACATTTACTTGGAACCGGAACTAACTAATTCATTGATGACTATTAGTATCAAATAATCCTGTGTTGTTTGTTGATTGGGAATCGAACCCGTGGCTCCCAGGTCTGTATACAGAAGACTCAAGCTATGACTCGTCATACTCTATATAAGAGTGGATCAACATCCGATTTATGTGGGTTTTTTGTTATTATTTATTTATTGTTGTTTGACTTAACCAAAGTTATATAACAGTGGGAGAAACAGCAAGTGCGGTAAATAAAATTAGCATCAAATTTGTATTAAGAGAAAAAAAAAGGCGAGCTTAGCAACACCAGCTGTAAGAACATTATTACTTTTACTGTAAACGATATTTTTTTTATTCTTTCATTACGCGTTGTATGTATAAGTGGAACTATTATGTATGGACATTATTTATTTGTTTTTTATTTTGCTTTCGCCTTCCCTATTGCCTTTTTTCTCGGCCAATATCAATTAAAGTGTATTGAAAGTAATTTTATTCATGTACCTGCATATTATATACTCAATTGAAATAATTAATAAATTGGTATGTCACGTAGCAATGCCATCCAATTAGCGGTTTTATGTATGCTGATTGCAGAGTTGGTGGCAGCTTTATTTGATCATCACTGTCAGTGGAACGTGAAATGTAAATACGAGAATGCGTTTGTATCCAGTCAAATCAGTTCTATTCAAATGAATTAATTCATACATTTGTGTTTCATTTAATAAAAATTAATGATTGATTTCAATTGCAATTAGTCATAAAATTTAATTAAAACGCTATTATATATTTTTTTATTTATATCTATATATTTATTAATTAATATACTCACTTATAAACTTACATTAAAAGGAAATTTCAATTAATTTTCTATTTTACACTCTTGCCACTCCAATATATTAAAAAGGTTATTATTATATTGAAATAATTGATTATTATTGAATTAAACAAAAAGTTTAAAATGAATAATTATTTGTATATAAATAAATTGAATTAGCTTAAATTAATTTAATTAAATAGAAGATTTTTGCTATTAATTAATTTGTTTTCGTTGATTTATTTTTCTTATTGACAATTTGTCAAATGTGGGTTGTGTTTATACAGTTTAAATGAAATTTTCCAATTGCTCATAACGAGATGATCTAATGAACAATCATTAATTAAATTATTGCACCACAGTCTAACATTGTGGGATAGACATGTTGTTGAACAACTAAGTAATTTATGTTTAAATTAAGATTTTGACAAGTCAATAACAGTATAAAAAGATCTGTCGTGCTTCATGATTTCGGAACTACAGATTTTAATCTTTTTATCCAATTTTGTTACTTTTATTATTGCAAATAAATCTACAATCATTTGTACATTGGATATTTTGAAATCGAAATTGTTTACCAAATTCCCCAAAGAATAACTTGTTTATAGTGGAATTTGTAGTTTTTGCAGATGAATTTATTAAATTTTATTATTGTGTCTTCGAAACAATACAATTTATTGCACATGAAAATCAAGTAAATTAAATTCTTTATTAAGAATAATTGTAATATGTTACCTTTTGCAGTTAATGGAGTGAATTATAATATCGTAATATATATTATCGTAATATCAAATGAAAACGAAATTGCGAACCCGGAGCTTTCAAGCGTTTCTCTCTTTGCGCTCTTTTGCAATAACTAATTTAAAACTATGTGCAATACATTGTACCGCATTATTTCCTTAAATCATTCATTTAATATTTATAGAATAAGTAGGAATTACTTGTTTCGAAACGTACATTATTTATTATATATAAACGTAATAAATTTACTTCTAAATTTATCAATTTTCTTAGTTTTACAGTTTTTTTTTTGTATACTCACACAAAACTGTATCCGTGCTTCATGGAAATTTCCAGTCCTCGGCAACATTCTATTCTTTTTTTGTTTATATTTATATTGGTTTTTATTTCTTATTAACCGACAATCAATCTGCGACATATTTTCATATAATTACCGATTCACTAGTGTAAAAAGGTTGATATGTAATGTATGTATGTAATTAAAATTGGTACACAATTAGAAATTAGTATTATATTGTTACTGTATTGACAGAATTATAATAATATAAATTAGTTTAATATCAAATGAACATAAAATTGCAAAATTTGAGTTTTCAACCTTTCCCTCTTTATCCTATTTTGCAATATGTATTTTCAAAATATGAACTATATTCTGCTATATTATTTCTTTAAATAATTCATTTATGATTTCTTAGATAAATAACTGCTTATTTTACACATCAATTAAGATATTTAATAAACTTGTTGGAGTTACTTACAAGTTTGTCCATTTTCCTAGTTGCGTTTTATTTCGTGAATCAAATGTAGGATACACTCGCACAAAACACACTATGCTCCGTTTTTGGCAATAGTCGGTGGAGTTTATAATATTTCTGCAAATCGATCGAGGAACTGATGGTTTTTTTTCTTGTTGTTGTCGCACGGTTCGTTGTATCGGATGGTTTAGGTAGGGGATTCTATTCGTAACAATAAATAAATGCAGAGGAATTTTATGATGTGGAGAGGCCGAGGGTCAACAGAAGCTCGTGGGGACTTCTTAGTATGCTGGATGGTACCGTGGGTCATCTTGCGAAACGGAATCCGAATCGGATATACGCGACCGCGGCACGTTACCATTGACCGCGTAATCTTGACACTGAAATTTCGCATGCATTTAAAATCTCGCAGCAGTTTCATTTCAATTGCACAAAAGGCAAAAAGTGTATTACGTAATACCGACCGTTTAGTATGTTCTTCTAGTTTTCTACATTCCTTGGAGAATAAACGAAACTATACATGTAATAACCAAAAACATGCAAAGATATATTGCAACATATATTTCTTTATGGCTTATGAATCATACCTTGTTGTCAAGCGATAATACAGCATTATCAATAGATATGACAATTTTTCTTTATTATTAAAAAAATACGAATACACCCATACCTCGTTATATGGGCGCTCTTTATACGGCATTTCGCTATAACGGCCCTCTTCAATTAAGGCACGTTTTCGATTTACGGCTTAAAATGTTTCGCTATAACGGCAAAAAACTTTTTCGATGTCGATATATCTACATATTACCAATCTTGCGCAAGCGCAATAATTGATTCGTTATACGGCTTTTCGCTATGCGGCCAAGTTTCGTGGATCCTATCTAGGCCGTAAAACGAGGTATGGGTGTATTAATAATTGTTATTGTATCAATTTTTAATTGCAATTGCATTATATTATTCGTAATTTTAAATAATTATAAATTCTGCTAAAGGTTTGTCATCCGAACTACTTCCTCAAGATCACGAATGATGTGCAAAAGGCTCCCGTAAACGAATGCGACACGGGAATGCTTGAGTAATGGAGTTTCGAAATGCTATTGGTCACATTTAGCATATGCTTCCATGAATTTGTTTCCATCGTGGCTCATTCGTC
>JAFMTC010000006.1:410463-421891 GCA_018845635.1 Nicrophorus orbicollis | reverse complement strand
TTACATATTCGTGAAGTTGAGTTATGCAGAGAAATTTCGAATGCAATCAAAATGACATTTGTTTGAATTAAGCTGCGAACTTGACAATTTGATTTATTTTATTTTTTGGTAAACTACTTGTTCATGTTTATAGTTTTTGTATGTTATTGATGAACGTTATTGTTAAACGTTAATCTGCAATCATTTATTTATACTGCACATTGAGAGAACTATACATTTACGGTGTGTATCAAAATCAAAATATTAAGAAATTTATGTTTGTAAATATATATTACTGCTATTGGGATCGTATATCAACTTTATATGTATTATAAATAATGACGAATGATTAATTTAAAAATTATAAGATTTTAAACTAATTGACAAAACAATCCGCTCTTCATTTTAGATTAATATTTTGTAAATAAATGCAACAATAAAAAAGATCAAAAAATCTTTTTTTTTATTTTAATAGTCTCCAATCCACGAAATTTAAATTAACAAAAACAACAACATTGTATATCCATTAACGTAAGCTATTTAGCATTTAAAAGCTTATTTACATTCGTATAGATAATAAGTCGACTGATCAATTAATTAATCCATTGATGACAGTAATTATATACATTCATCATCTACATGTGATAGGCAATTAATGAATTATATTACGCTATTCGTCTTATTTTATTCAATATTAATACATTTAGTTTAAAATATTTGTAATATGACAATAACATAATTATTTTTCATTGCAGTTTATTTTTACTTGATTATACATTACAGGTTAATAATATGTTATTATGCAATTTAAATATAGACGATTTAGTTAAAAATAGGAACATTAATTTAGTAAGAATGTTCTGAAGTTGAATTATTTTTTAATGAATTTTCTTATACAAACTGCCATACCGTAATACCCGATGAATATTCAAACAAATTCTACATCTTCATATGTTCAGTTTTTGAAGAACAACAGCAGATATCTAAAAATAACCCTAATATGCATACCTTTAACTTATAATTTTCTGCAGAAAATTAACTAATTAGAGAAAGTAATTTATCTTTGATGTTGTATCTATAAATTTCGCTTTTTGAAAGACACGGCGCATTCTTTCATGAATTGCCTTTCCATTATAATGATATTCAAGCAGTTTTATATGAAGATTTGTGTATGATAACACTAGAGTTTTCAGGATAAAGATTTTGTAGAACAGAGGCAGATTTTCGAAAACGACCATTACTTAGATTTGAGTTATAATATATTACAAAGCATGAACTATTTGGGAAAATGTAATCAAAGAAGCGTTGAAATCCAGCCATTTTTTTAGTAGAAAAGTTTCATACCCCATCAACTTAATCAAGAACCTCCTTGAGAATCGATTTAGAAAAGTTTCAAGTAACTTTCAATGCAGTAAGTTTTGTATATTTGTATTTAATATTCTATTTACTTCAGATGATTAAGTTTTAAAAGAAGACAGCTGTATTAATATATTCTCTTTCGGATGCATCGAAATCCGAAACTCTTCCCAGATCCTAAAAAGTTTCATCACGAAATTTTCAATGCTGAAAACTGGAGGACGCGATCTCCACATGTGTACTTATCTTTCGGTGTAGGACCTCGCAATTACATCAGACAGAAATTGCATTGTTGGAGATGAAGGCGACCATTTCCAAATTAATCTGGAATTACAAAAATTTACCTTGCCCTGGTTTTAGTACCTGCAAACGTTTTGAATTTCTCAAACGGTATCTGCATGAATCTGATCATTGGGCAATAGATAAGATATTATACAAAAAAAAAACTGTATACAACTGTAACAACACAGTAGATTTTTTTATTTGTTTAATTATTATTAATGTATAAATATTTTTCTTTTTATTTGTTGATGACCGTTGCAATAAATATGACTATTATTAATAATTCAAGTTTTTGTTAATTTATCCCATGCAATTTCTAATGCTTACTGTAATATACTTTATCACATGTAAATATAATATTTGAATTGCATTTGTTGCAGTATTTTTTTTGCAATCAATTATATATTTCACACTTGTCAAAACCAAAATGCTCACAGTCCTTGACCCTTCTATTCCTCCCTACTAATTCGGATTCCGAGCGGGGAAGTCTACTTTCACTACCCTAACTATTCTTACGTCCAATTTCAAAACCTCTCAACTTGAAGGCTGTCCCTCGAGTGCTTTGTTCATTGATGTGTCCAAGGCGTTTGATTCTGTCTGGCACCGAGGTCACCTATTCAAACTTTCCCGTCTCAAACTCCCTCCATACCCCATCAACTTAATCAAGAACCACCTTGAGAATCGATGACTCCAAATCAAGATTTGTTCTTCCTTCTCCAGATCCTTCGTCCCACTCCAAGGTGTCCTACAAGGATCACCCCTGTCCCTTTGTTGTTTAACATTTTTTGTTGGCCCAATCCCATTTTTTCGATCCCACCCTTTCTTCATATTCTTTAGTTCGCCGAAGATACTACCTTAATTTCCTTTGCTTATTCTCTTATAGCTTTCATCCAAAACCTTCAAAACCTCCTCTCAACATCCTCTCCCCATATTACCTTTGGTAATTTTCCCATCTACCCGTCGCCCTCCGTAAAATACCTAAAAATCCTGCTAGATCCAAAACTTAACCTTAACTCCTATTCAAAAGAAATCAAATATAAAATTAAGACAAGATTCCATCATTTCCGATCTCTAACATTCCGTAGTTCTGCAATATCCATCAAATGTGAAAGATCCATCTATAAACCCATCTGCCGTTCAATCCTCAAATATGGTTTTCCCCTTCTCTTCCAATGCCGGAACCTTGTTCTAAAAAGTCTCTCCGTATTCCCTTCCTCCCTTCGCATTCTCAACAGGATCCGCCATCCAAAAAACATGCTCCATAACCCTCCAAATGATCTCCTCTATTCTAAAACCAAAATTGTTCCAGTCCTCAATAGATCCCTTTCCCTGAAATTCATCTCAAAAAACTCTAATTTATCCTCTTCCTCTCTCTCCAAATATTGTATCCCTCGAAATCCATCAACCTCCTAAATATAACTACCCCAGACTAACCCTATTCTAGCATCAATTATCCCTATAATTATGTCCCTTCATTTCCCAGAGGCTGCTCTTTTTGTATAATGAATGTTTATCTTCTTCTGGTACATTTAGATTCTACATTGTATATAATATTCATGAACGGAAAGAGCAATGGTCAATAGCCCTTTGGCCAGCCTTTCTTATTATTATTAAATTTAATTTTGTTTTTTTTTAGAATTATGTTTTGCTTTTATAATTTGAGAAATTATCAATTACGATAATCAATGATAATAATGATGATTTTTTTCAAGGTATATTATTCAATTTGCGTTGTTTATACAATTTCATCTCGGATTTTTAGCGATGCTATATAATCATGGCAATTAAATAAAAGTTGTTAATAAATGTACATTATTTTTATAGACAACACGTATTTATCTCTAATAAATGTACTTTGATCAACAAATATTCGCTAAACAAAAACAAATACTTGTTTCTCATATAATTACATAGCTCATTAAATAAAACTAATTCCTAATGTATTTAGGAATTTATATTAAATTGAATAATAAAATAATTGAAAATTTTAATAATTATCAAACTTTTTAAGGTGCAGCAGACTACTTTTATGCTATAATATTATTTGCCTGTTTATAGACATTAAGTTAATTCCATCTTCAAATATTGAACTATCAAAGCAGATTGCAATTATTTTGATAAGAAAAACGAATGAAGAAGAAATTATTTTTCAATCTAAAGTTCTTATATTAATTTCTCTAATGTTACAACTTATTTTAATTTGAACTATTGATTAATTCTTAATAATTTAATATTATTACTAATGTATAGTCCAGAATATATTATATTTAATAAAAAAAGGGCCTAAAAAAAATAATTATATATAATCTTATACATTAGTATAAAACTAATATTGTAGAAAATTGATTGTATAATTACACATTATAGACCACAATCTTTCAGTTTTAAATAATACACATAATACAAATTCTGCTAAAATTAAAAAGGAAATAAATCTAATTTAAATAAACTTAAAATAGCTTAAAAAACACAATTTGAATCAAATTGCATTTAACAGTTCAGAGTTCAGTAATGTTAATATGTATATAACAAGATTATATAACAAACAAGCGAACATTCCATTTGTCGCAGTAGTGCACTCAGCATTGATTTGTTTCCTTGCACGAAATTTCGTAAGTTATATATAATTTTACTTTCTATAATAAAAAATATTTAGAGAAAACACCTCGATAACACTTTGACTTCATCGAATGTATTTAAATATGAACAATATGTAAAAATGCATTAAAAAACCAGGTTGATCTCACGTTCAAAATGTATATTAGTTTTACAAAAAAAAATGGACAACTCAGTTATTATTGCAACAAATGATATTATTCTTGTCAGACGTCAGATTTAATTTTGTATTGTGAAGATTCATAAATAATAATGTAGTACTTTTACAAACATTCAATGGAGTTCAAACGATTATTATTCCTTTTAAATATTTATTTTAATATATAACGCGGCACGTTATGAAAAACTCTTGCGTTTTAGTTTGTGTTATGGTGGTTGCGGCAAGTTGGACTTTAATACCCAAAATCAAATAAAATGTTCGGGGTTTCCATATAGTCGGGATAACGGATGTCGGGAATTCGATATTGTCGGCAATAAGGTTGTCGGGAAACCAAATATTAACGAGCTACTTTTTAGCTGTTACATTTTTAAAATACTATGTTAATAATATTTATAGTAATAGTCACAAACAGTCAAAAGCTAAATATTTTCGTAAAACAACAAAAATAAATAAACTAATCTAAAAAATAACTGACGTAACTGTTAAAAAGTGCTTTTTAGAGCAAACTTTTTTTTCCATCATTTTTGTAAACATTGATCCGATTAACAGTTTATGTTTTAATAAGAAGATATGCTAAATATATATATAATAGTATACAACCAGTATCGTATCACATATTAAAAAAATATATAAAATAAGACGATTATAGCATTTGTTGTTGTCATAATCTTATTTCTCTACTTTTATTGAAATATTTTACTATTTTTTTATTGTATAGCATATTCATTTGTAAATTATTAAATTAAATAATTGTTTGTTTTTCTATGATTAATGTATAATTTACCTTGTCCTTGACCCATTGAAATCACTATTTAACAATAATTGCATCTTAATTATATTTAATATGGTGAAATAACTTACTTTTAATTGGATAGATGCATAATTGACTAGTATTATTTATTGTTTCACATGCTAGGTACATAAATTAATTAGATGTTAATATAACAGAATGTTACTCGCGTGCCTATTATTAATAGCAATCATTGCTTGGTTAGGATGGACACACCTACGTGGAAAGAAAAATGAAAATCCCGTTCCTGGACCAAAAACTATTCCTTTTTTCGGGAATGCATTGGAATTCGTCAATATAACAGGTATTGTATACTTTAATACTTTATATGCCCATCTATTGCTTATTTAGTGCTTCTTCTTTTGAAGTGGAAGATTTTCAACTAATATCTATTCAATTCATAGCACATAGAAAATTCGGATCTAACTTACATCAAAAAAACTAAATTGTTATTTTACAAGTTTTAATAATACCATTTTATTAACAAGA
Source organism: Nicrophorus orbicollis (assembly GCA_018845635.1). Taxonomy (NCBI): domain Eukaryota; kingdom Metazoa; phylum Arthropoda; class Insecta; order Coleoptera; family Silphidae; genus Nicrophorus; species Nicrophorus orbicollis. Next base: position 416,219 of record JAFMTC010000006.1, on the reverse strand, counting down.
CATTTCCATTATGATAATCATTTATTAAAATACATATGTAAATAATTATAGATACTATGTTATATGACTATATAATTAAAAGCAATCAAGTACTTCATTCATGACAGTAATTATTTATATTAAATTCATCTACTTTTTATCGTATTATTTAAGTTCATAATAAATAAAGCACATTTTAGATTGATACTCGATATACTACGGTTATTTTTAGATACCACTTTATTTACAACATTTATCAATATATAATTTTTAATTAACATTATAAATGTGGAAAAATCGAAATATTCAACTTTCTTTTCCTGAAGTCGCTAGTGTTCTGTATTCTTCTACACACCAAAAATCAAGCGCAAATAATATCTACAGAACGACAATATAGAATCTACACAAGAAGTATTTTCGTCCCATTTTATTAATAATATAATATAATAAAGTTATAAAAACAAAATATAATACTAAATATAAAACCGAACACAATAATAATAATAAAGAAAAGGCTGGCCAAAGGGCTATCGACCATTGGTCTTTCTGTCCATGAATATTATGTACAATGTAGAAACTAGATGTACAAGAAGAAGATTTAAAAATCATTATACAAAAAAAGAGGCAGCCTTTAGGAAAGGGAAGTGACATAATTATAGGGATAATAGATACTGAAATAGGGTAAGTCTGTGATACTTATATTTAGGAGGGTAGAGAGAGGGATACAAAATTTGGAGAGAGAGGATACATTTGAGTCGTTTAAGATGAATTTAAGGAAAAGGGAGAGGTATCTATCGAGGACTGGAACATTATTTCGCATATGAGAATTAACATATTATAAATTATAACTATGCACCTATCTACTATATCTACTGGATATATTATGCTATAAGCTGCTTATATATGAAATGCCACAATATGTGTATCATGCTAGTAAAGTAGAGCATTCGTAAAGGTCTAGCAGAGCCATTTGGGTTAAACAATGTTTTAGGTACTTTTTCACCAATAGAACATCTAGTTTTGGAGATGCAAAGTAGTAGCCTCTTTATTTATTTCACTTTGCCAGACTGCTGGAAAAATGTCAGTAAATATGGCAGAGTATTGAGATAAAACAAGAAATATGCTTCCATCTAAATCAGGTATTTTTAGGTCATGAATGCTTCAATTAGCACTTCATCGCAAAGAAGGAGGATGAAATGTGCTGATATTACAAAGAAGGATAATAGCCCTAAGCATATTCTTTTTCAGATGCTTCAGTTGGGTAAAGAAGAAATGCAACGCGAAGATAGATTTTCCTGGAACTAAATACTTTCGTTATTGAAATATTGAGGAGCCCATAGAATGGAAACTGAAGAAGGAAAACAAAGAAAGTGATAGTGTTGTCGAACATAGATGTATGCGTGTGAAGAAAGAAAGTAAATTAACATTGATCTTAAATTAATGTACTGCTCGTAGATGCTTATAGCGAAATTGAAAGGTTTTAATGACTAGACCCAAAAGCATAGATTATTTGAATAATTTACAATTCAGTTACAATACTAGTTATAATTTACGAAGTGAAGTTTTGATTTTATGTTGCAATTATGAAGAAAGACTTTTCAACTTAAGAAAATGACAGACCTGTGACATGTCGAATGAAATAATTATAATTTTATTTAGATATTTAAACATATTTATTGGTCCAAATTGGGCCAATGCGCTATCGACTATATTAGTTTCATTTTTATGTAATTACAATATGCAAAGTCTCCATCATACAAAAATGTTAATAATTATAAAATCATTGTATTAAATAATAATGAATGCATTTATTAAAAAGTATTATTACATCTCATTTTTAGATATTATACCAAAATGCGTAAAGTATATGGAGGAAATTGGCGAAGTCTTTACGCTAAAATTTGGACCAAACATGATGATTCTGGTGTGCGATCCGTATTTAGCTGAGAAGGTACTAAACAGTCAAGTGTTCAACGAGAAGTCCCAAATGTACACCTATTTTAAAAGTTGGCTCGGCACGGGACTATTGACTAGCTCAGGTAAGAAAATAAGAATTAAAGTAATCGTTAAATATTATATAATTAATGTAACTTTCATCAGGCGAGAAATGGCAACGGCATCGAAAAATTATCACACCTACATTCCACTTCCAAATACTTGAAAAGTTTCTTGTGACATTCGATCTGAAGTCATTAATACTGGTCGAAAAATTGAAAAAACATTCCAACCAGGTCGATTTTGATATTTCACCGTATATCTATAATTGTACACTGGATATTATTTGTGGTAATTAAAAAGATTTTTTTTGTATAGTTTGCTGATTTAATACTTGAGTTTTGTGATTTTCCTTCAGAAACTGCGATGGGTACATCGATGAATATTCAAACAAATTCTACATCTACGTATGTTCGAGCCGTTCATGATATGACCAAAACAGTTATGAATAGAGTACTGTGGCCACCGTATCGGATCGATTTTTTATATAGATTTACCAGCGAGTATTTATTGCAAAAAAAATGTTTGGGTATTCTTCACTCAACAACAGAGAAAGTTATTCATGAGCGAAAGGCACTAGTTGACGAAAATGTTGATTCGATTGAAGGGAAAAAGGTCGCATTTCTAGATATGCTATTTAACAAAGGACTAAGCTTCGAAGATATTAAAAACGAAGTAGATACTTTCATGTTCGAAGTAAATTTTTTCTATTGAATTGTATACATTATTTAATTGCATTTTTTAGGGACACGACACCACAGGAGTGGCGCTCTCTTTCATTGTGTATTGTCTTTCAATACATCCTGATATTCAAGTATTACCATATTTTATATAAGGACATGTGTAAAGTAATACTAATGTTTACAGGATAAAGTTTTTGAAGAACAAAGGCAGATTTACGAAAACGATCCAAACATAGATTTGACTTACAATATATTACAAAGCATGAACTATTTGGAGAAAGTAATCAAAGAATCGTTGAGGCTGTATCCTTCGGTTCCGTTTTTCGGCAGAAAAGTTTCTAGTGCCTTTCAATACAGTAAGTTTTGTATATTTACATTTCATAATTAATATCCTATTTATTTTAAATGGTTATGCTTTGAAAGAAGGCAGCTGTGTTAATATATTCTCTTTCGGGTTGCATCGAAATCCCAAATACTTCCCAGATCCTGAAAAGTTTGATCCGGAACGTTTCAACGCTGAAAATTGCAGGAAGCGATCTCCATACGTGTACATACCTTTCAGTGCAGGATCACGCAATTGCATTGGACAGAAATTTGCTATGTTGGAGATGAAGATGACCATTTCCAGATTGATCATGAACTATAAATTTTTACCATGCCCAGGTTTTAAACCTGATTTAGTACCTGCAACCGTCCTGAAATCCCTAAATGGTGTTCGCGTTAAATTGATCAACAGACAATAGATTATACATTACACGAATTAATAAATTAACATTTTGTTATTTTTTTACATGTAATTCTTCCTACTTTCAGTAATCCCAAAGCAGGTACCTTAAGTCAGCATTATTTTTACGATGCATCGGTTTATGTTTGATGATTTAATTGTAAATATTATTATTTTTACTAGTGTTTCGTCAATGTTCAGATAAGCACAACTCGGTTCGTATTTTTTACGCAGTTAACTTATAAATAGATTTTTATGTCTTTTTTGCTACGGTATTTGCAATCTATCCATTCGGACATTCAGCAAATCAAGCATCATTGCAGACACTTGTTTGGAACCTTTGACCCTTCTCATTATTTCTAATGATGAGTAGATTTGTAAATATTTGGATGTATCGTGGTTTTTTTTGGCGACTCAAATCTTTCGGTTATGAGTCGCCTTAAATATTAATAAAAATGTTAATCGTGTGTAGTCTTTTTATACGCTATTTATTTGTGGTTACTTATGGGAAGATCTGCTGACTGTGTGTCTATTTTTTTAATGGTTACATTTGGTCAAACCTTTGTTGGATGATGTGACTTGTCCAGGCATGTGAAGACTTTATGGTTCGTTATTCCACAATGTTGGTACTTTGGTGCTAGGTCAGTGGTTTATGTTTAATATCTTAGTTCATCTCTTCATGAAAAAAAATGTTTTTTCTTGCTTTTAACATTTTTGATGGGTGTCAATTGAACCGATCAATTTAGCATTATTGAAATTGCGTATAATCGAAGTAAAATTCCTCCTCTATCAGTTTATCGTACTCTTCGGAGAACCAATAATAATTCTTATCATTTTGGTGGTTTGTACTTTTCCAGAGATATAATTCGTTTATAGAGTGCCAAGTGTATCTAACGTTTCCATAATAACATTAATCTCTAAATATCTAAATATTTACTATTGGACAAAGTATTTCCGCCTCAATTCCAAATAAATTCTTAAATTAACTATAGTTAGTTATAACGCTTCAAAATCCTTTGCTCGAAATATCTGATTCTATTGGAAATAAATTAATGCAGAATAGAATTTTACTAGATTGTTTCAGAGAATTAAAAATCTCTGAACACCGTACTTTCTTTATTATAAGAGTCTTAGAGTTTATTAATATTGAACGCAAATATTCTTAAGTAGTTTTATTCTATTGATGAGTATTTTTGTGGTGATCTCATAGTTTAATAGTTACATTCTTTTCTTAAGTTAATATTTATGTATTAGGACCATCTTATTCCTTAGTTTTCCTAGCTTATCTTTTAAGGCTTCTTCATTAGTTAATCTAAGACTAAATTTGTATTACAGTAGTGGCAGTACAATCTTTGGTATGTGACAAATGTATTATTTCCTAATTACGATTAGACGAATGTACATATTTGTATTTATTAAAGATTAACTTAGTAATTAAGAATCGACGTTATATAGTGAGTAAATATAGTCTTTACTCATAGATTAGTTTGTGGAATATTCCTCAATAGAAATGTATAATCGCGGTTGGCCATAACAATATATTAAAATATTGCTTTATTTTAGAAAGGAACTGAATTTATAATAATCAAAAAGTAAGATAATTGGTAAACTTCCGATATAATTAATTAATCATACAAATACGTGATGCGATTATATTATATTATATTTATTTTAAAATTTTATGGGATAAGGATATATAAACATTGTGTAAGGGGCAATAATACGCGCGGAATTTAGACTTTTATTGAAAAGTCTATAGCTTTTAGTTTTTACATTATAATAAATACGAACTGGGTCAATTTGATATCTGACGTAAAGTTGCGTTGATGTTGCACTTAAATTTTATCAAAATTTATTCGAATTATCAACTATTTGTTCATTATTAGAAAAGTACAAAGCCCAGATTTGGTGATAACTATTAACATGTAAAACTGAAATTATGAATCTTGCAAACGCAACATGGTCTTGCAAACATACATTTTATTATTTGGATACGAAATAAATTACAATTCTTATTTTTATAACTGTGAACAATATAACACAAAAAATAACAAAAGTAGTATGTCAATATAAATATGTGTTGTGGAACTGTCACAAATATAATGTAATATAATCCTTGTTAAAAAATCTATATAAAATGAGATCAGATTTCCATCTTCGAAGGAAGATCCAGATTACTGCAAAAGTTGCAAGAAAAATGACATACGTAGGAGAAGGGAGAATGGACTCGACGCCTAATTTCGGTAAAAGAACTCTGGATAAGAAGGAAGCACGGGGAAATAACTTACCACCTGAGTCAGGCCCTCTTTGGACATGGAAACTTCGGCAAATACCTACATTTCATTGCAAAAGAAAGAGGATGAAAAATGTTAGTA
>JAFMTC010000006.1:398408-410197 GCA_018845635.1 Nicrophorus orbicollis | reverse complement strand
GAGTAGCAATTTATTGGTTTATTGGTAGAATAGTAAGAAATATGGAAGAGCGAAACATGAAACATTTTATGTTATATACTTTGATTTCTGAAATATTCATATTTAGTTTGCTCAAATTCAAAACAAGAAATCATCAAGAAACTTGAAGATCATTATTTTCTATGAGAACAAGAAAGCTAAAAGATATATTGTCGGTTAGGTACAAATCATTCACAAACTTGCTTCAATCATCTTCAAAATGTGACCTCAATCTGTATTTGCATACATTTCTTGATCCTAAACTTATATTCAAACCTCTTACAAGTTGCGTAACATTCAGATTCGCGAGTAGCCCAAATAATCAACATTATATTTTTTTTGCGTATCAAAAATAAAGTTTAAAAGGTCATTCACATTAAGTAATTAGTAGATTACAGATTAGTAATGTGTACAGAAATAATCAATCGTTTCAGTTGATTGTAATACAGGAAATTAAAAATATAGACGGAAAGACCTCGGACGTTAGTCCTTTGGCCGAATCATGACTAATAAACATGTGGAAATAAATAAACATTTAAAATATAATAAGACTTTCATGAAAGTTTTTAATTCATCGTTTATTAAACTATTGAAATGAATCACTATCAAAACTATTCCATTATTAACAGTATCAAGTATCAAAAGCCATTCATTAATTCCTCATTTTAATACATATTAATTGATAAATAATTAAAATTGTCTACAATTATCTTAATTTTATTACCTGAGTAATTATGTATAGCAATTATTCTAAATCAATTATGATAATATAATTTATTGGCCAGTTATAAAAAAAACAAACATAATAATAATAATAATAATAAAAAGAAAAGGCTGGTCAAAGGGCTATCGACCATTGGGCTTTTCACCCATGAATATTATGTATAATGTAGAAACTAAATGTACAAGAAGAAGATAATCAAACATGATTTTATCAAAGACGAAATGAAATATATGTATAAGTATGAAATTGTTATTAAACATATTTATTGACCGCACATTGGACCAAAATGTATTGTCGAGGTTTTTCTGCTCTATTAAATTAATATTTCATGTTTATTGAAAATAGATACATTGGTTGATAGGACATTTTTTAAAATGTACATAGATTAGTTATTTTGTGAAAATTTTAATAATCTTTATTAGTCGCAATTTCAATAAAAAGACTATGGACCACTTTATTTTGAAGTTTTTCAACGATATCTTGATCAAAATGGAACTCTATTATCTAAATAAAGATTGTAATAAAACAATTACCCTTAAACAATCAAACATATTTATTGACCAGAAATACATATATCTTGGTCTTTTCTCTCGCGAAAATGACACAAATACCATTTGGTGACGATGCGGAGCTCAGAATTTCTTAATTCCTACGTCAATCCGTACTTGTAGACACTTTACCGGACCCGATAAGCGCGGAAAAGCGATAAGATTTTTTTTCTTATAAGAATACACAACACTTGTAACACGTCGGTATAATTCCCACATAATTACACAATAAACGATAATTCAAAAATGTAATTTTAATTCCGCTTGTTGCTCAATTCATTCATTTTTTTCTTCAAAATCTGTTGAATTTTATCTGGAATGTTGTACATTTTTTGTCAAAGATTTATCGTTGATTTTTTTTTTGGGGGATTTCACTAACTAGGTGACCTCAATATCAAAAGTCAATCGATTTAATAAGAACCACTGCTTTAAAGGGTTTACACAATCATTATCTCTTTATAATAATAATTATATTTGTTTTAACAAATACATTTTGTAGAGTTTTTGTTAATAATAACACTAATTGCAACGACAACTACAAAATAAACAATAGTAATAAATAAATATAAAAAAAATATCAAATAATACATTTTGAGTTGTTCCTTTTCTTATCAGAATTTTTATTTCATATTTCGTTTATTTTTTTTTTCATATTTTCTATGTATGTAATTAGCAAATATATAAAATCTACATAAATTTAAGGAAATAAATCTGATTATAATTTTCAGTAAAAAAAAATATGCAACAATTTTAATCTATTAAACTTTTGACAGTGACAATTTGATTTAATTGTATATTTGGACTATATACACTTGAATTATGCACATGATTTTATAAAAAAAATAATGAAATTGACTATTAAGTCGTTTTAATTGATCACTTTGTTATTATTACATATTTACAATTGTCTGAGTATTTTGTAATAGAGTTCAATTTATCAGTGTAAACGTGATATATAAACTTAAATAGAGAAGGAGTGAACAGTCTATTAGTTTCAGTTGTACGCTCAACACAGCTCATCTTTACACTTGTACACAAACCTTTTAAGTTTGGGTAAGTTTGCTTTGATTTTATTTTTATATATTTATAATTTATATATTGTAATCTATTCTATATAGTTTTTCATATAAACTACTAATTATTAAAATAATACTAGGATAATAATAAAGGAGATAATTATATTAAAACAAAATAAACTGGGTTGATGCACATTTTCTATTTTTTATTTTATTCAAAATCAATTGAATTATTTTCAAATATGAAAGAAAATAAATCAAATAATAATTTCCAAATTTGACAATGAAGTCAAATTTGGCATTGTATTTCAATGATTTATGAAATTTTAATACAATGGTAGTATTTTTTAATTAATTTGATAGTTCCAAAGTACAATACAGTTCATCATGAATAATTTCAAAATAAAATTAAAAAGCTATAAACAAAATTCTTTTTTCTAATTATAAATCAGATTTACAACTTACTCTTTATTTAAGAAAAAATAAATCAATTTCCAGTTATGCAAATAACCTAATCACTAATTATGCTACGCAAAAATATGGCTGTTGCGGTCAAATGTTATCATCCAATATTATTGTATTAACTTTTATGTTCAATTTGTTATGACTAAATTAATCAGAAACGATTTTTTTTATATATGCAAAGTGGAACGTAAAAATTTCGTCAACAAACATTCTTAATAATTATACAATCTTCCCTTTCCAAATATTGTACCCCCACTTTACTATACAACAAGAAGTTTTTTTTTTCATAAAGTCAGCCAATGCATTAAGCTAAAGTTAGTTCAAGAGATACAAGACACATACAAATTTCAAGTGTTGTGGTTCAAGGTAAGAATGCACATACTTTCTATTTCATCTAAAGTGAATAATGAGAACAACACCTGCATCATTGACTTCTCAATAAAAAAGATGGTTTAAATTAATAAATATATTTATAATTATTATGTTTAAACAATAAAGGAACAGAAAAATTAGAAAATGAAAAGACGATTATTTTCGGGACACGATGGAATTCGATCTACAGATTACACAATTTTATAATAATTATCGCATTTATTATAAACGGTGCACTTTAGATCCAAAAATTTGAAAAAACTGAAGATAGAAATAACACCGCTAACTGTTTTATTTTTGTTTGCAATCATTTATGACTTTTATTTGTTTGTTGTTTATATAGCTTATTCGTAAATAAAGCATTGAAGCAATTATCTCTTTGCATTTTTATATTAACGGTTACCTTGACACATTGATGTCATTATTTAACATGAAATGCATCTTAAATAATTGTAAAACCTGGAATAATTTATAACGCAATAAAAAGAAGTATATTTCTGTGATTGTGTCACAAACAACGTACATAAATTAATAAGATTTTTAATATTACAGGATGTACTTCGCGTGTCTCTTAATTACAGCAATAATTGTTGCTTTGGTGGGATGGATGCTCTTAGGTAGAGAAAAAACTGTCACCATGTTTCCTGGACCAAAACCATTGCCTGTTATCGGAAATTTATTGGAATTCATTAATCGATCAGGTATTCAATATTCGTATATTAATTGATTATAGAAACATAATAACTAAGAGTTTTAAAACTTGTAATGTATTTGTAATGTATTTACTTATAGAAATTGTAAATTTGTATAAAAATCCATTCAAATTCAGTTCTACATATCAAACTTTGACGTAGATTGATTTGGTAATTTAGTAGAGGACAATTCGAAGGCCGAATTCATTATTGAGGGTCACATCTACACTTCAAAAAAAAAACGCGATAACTTCTGAATTATAATTTAAAGATTTTTAATCTTTTAAATCAAAATATATAATTTTTTATATATTTTAAAAACCAGTAACAATAAAAAAAATGGATTGGATCATTAATATTCACTATTAAAATTCATATTGGATTATATATAAAATCTAATTAATCCTCGTTTTCAGAAATATTAGCAAAATGTATAAGGTATATGAAAGAGCATGGTGACAACTATACTGTACATCTAGGACCGATACTCTTTTATCAAATTACCGATCCGAATTTAATTGAGAAAATAGTGACCAAGCAAGAGTTTAACGAGAAGTCGTTATTTTACGACTTTTTAAAAAGCTGGCTCGGCACAGGACTGTTAACTAGCGCAGGTGAGATTATAACAATGAAAGTAATCTTCATCTATTCCAATTGATGACATTCAGGCGAGAAATGGAAACGGCATCGAAAAATAATCACACCGACATTTCACTTCCAAATACTCGAAAAGTTCTTGGTTACCTTCGATCTCAAGTCCATAATATTGGTGGAGAAATTGAGAAGTCATTCAAATCAGGAAGATTTTGATATTTCACCGTACATCTATAATTGTACACTGGACATCATATGTGGTAACTAAGAATGATTTTATATGGTTTGCTGACTCATTACTATATACTTTGTGTTTTTTCTTGTAGAAACGGCGATGGGAATTTCGTTGAACATTCAAGCAAATTCCAAATCTTCGTATGTTTGCGCCGTTAAAGATATGAGCAGGATATTTTTGAACAGAGTACTCTCGCCTTTCAAACAATTCAACATTTTATATAGATTTACTAGTGATTATTACTCGGAGAAGAAGTGTTTGAACATACTTCACACTACAACAGAGAATGTTATCCATGAACGAAAAGCATTAATTGATGAAAATCTTGATTCCATAGAAGGAAAAAAGATCGCTTTTCTAGATATGCTATTTAACAAAGGATTAAGCTTCGAAGATATTAAAAACGAAGTAGACACTTTCATGTTTGAAGTAATATTTTTCTATAAATCTGTATTCATTATTTAATTATATTTTTTTTAGGGACACGACACCACAGGAGTGGCGCTCTCATTCATTGTGTATTGTCTTTCAACACATCCAGATATTCAAGTAATAATAATATATTTTATATAAAGACATGTGTAAAATAACACTAATGTTTACAGGATAAAGTTTATGAAGAACAAAGGCAGATTTTCGAAAACGATCCGGACATAAGTTTGACATACCAAATATTACAAAGCATGGACTATTTGGAGAAAGTAATTAAAGAATCTATGAGACTGTATCCGTCGGTTCCGATCTACGCAAGGAATGTTACGAAAGATTTTGAATTTAGTAAGTTTAGTTTGGATTAATTAGCTATTATTAACATTGAACTCCTTTTAGATAATTGTGTAATGAAGAAAGGTAGTACTGCCAGTATATTCGCCTACGGGTTGCATCGAAATCCCAAATACTTCCCCGATCCTGAAACGTTTGACCCGGAACGTTTCAGCGCCGAAAACTGCAGAAAGCGATCTCCTTACGTGTACATACCTTTCAGTGCAGGATCACGCAATTGCATTGGACAGAAATTTGCTATGCTGGAGATGAAGGCGACCATTTCCAGATTGATCTGGAATTATAAATTTTTACCATGCCCAGGTTTTAAACCCGATTTAGTACCAGCAGCCGTTCTGAAATCGTTGAATGGTGTCCGCGTGAAATTGGTTAATAGGCATTAAATGATAAATACTTGCATGAACATACATTTTTTTTTATGATAATGCTTATAATTACTATAACATGATGTTTATTATTCAAACATTTGCATAACAATTACATGTGTATTACCAGTAATAGTTAAAATTAATTGGTTATATACTATTAGCCTACCTAAGATAAGATACAATAAATATTATTTTTAACTTTTTCTTTATATACTATTTAATAAATTTATATTTTATACTTTACTTTTTTACCTTGATTTTTTGTTATATTAGAATAGCAATATAAGCCGTCTTGCCGCAACCATGACCACACATGAGTAACATAATAAGCAAAGTCTTCCTTAACTTGCCGCACTTTATAGATCAATATACTAATATATATAAATTCCAATTGCACACAATTGTCTCTTTATGATCTACACCATCCTATCATAACAACGTATTGTAATTAAAATAATAGTTCAAGAAATATTTCTTACGGTAGTTTCAATTGTTAGAATATTTAGCAGTTATCCCGTAACTTGATAGTTAAAACGATTTAATGTTTTTCTAGCCTTTCTGAATCTTGGTAAATGCTACTATTTTTACAGTAGATTCATCTAATGTTCCCATTTGAAGATTCTCGAAGCACAAATGATTCTACTTAGGCTATTCGATATTAATAAATTATAATTACTTTTAAAAAAGTTATGTGTTTTACATTTAACTTCATAATATGTCCTAAGATTGTAAAAGATTCAAAGTTATAATAACAGTGTAATAGTTGTCATTCGTTATTTTTTTTTTCAATTATACACATGAATAATTTAGCTTCCAACGGAGATTTGATCAAATCACTAAATGAGATGATCAATTCACAGAAGATGATAAAATTAAAACTCTATACACCCATACCTCGCTTTACGGCCTGGGTACGTTCCACGAAACTTGGCCGCAAATCGAAAAGCCGTATAACGGAACAATTATTACGCTTGCGCAAGATTGGCAACATGTAGATATATCGACAAGGGTAAAAGTTTTTTTGCCGTTATAGCGAAACATTTTAGGCCGTAAATCGAAAACGTGCCTTAATTGAAGCAGGCAGTTATAGCGAAATGCCGTATAAAGAGCGGCCGTATAGCGAAGTATGGGTGCAGTGTCATTTCCCTAAAGAAATCGAATCACTTGATCAAATCAAATTGTTTTATTGAAAAGATGAAATAAATCAGGACTGCAAAACACCTGAAAAGATTAGTTGAAAAGATTCTTTAAAGACGTGTTAGTGGATTTTACAGTTGATGTACCTAGGCTACATAGTAGCCCATTCGACGGAAATAACATAGATCCAGACACAACACAGGAATTTGTAGTTTCTTTCAGGGTATTTGTCAGTGCTTCTGGCTTGAGACCATTGATTCCTAATAAAAACAGTCTTCAAGGGATTAGTTATCAATGGACAACGGTTCCAAACAATAGTCTGTACGTGGTTTACTGATTTATTGAATATCCGAATGAAAAGATTGTAAATATCGTTGCAAACAGACGCACCAAATAAAATTGTTAACATATCTCGGTAATGTTAACTTAATCCGACAAACATTCAACAATAAAAATTAAATAACAATTAATGATTCAGAAATTAAATTATTTAGTGGACCTGGATATGTTTTAAATGAATAGAAAAAAATATTTCATGCAGGTAATTCAAATTTTTCTGTAGAATATTTAGTTTACAATTAAAATGGAATGAATTAGCTTGGAATAAAAGCAAAGTAATTTAATCGTATACATCATTTTTACTTAAAATTCGCAAATCATGTTGCACAATCACAAGGAAAAAGCCACGCGCCGGACATGGATGCATATTATTAAACCAGTAATATCGTATATGGAAAAGTAGACGATATGAGAAATTCAAAACATAAATCATTAAAAATGCAATGAGCTTTGCACCACAAATAAAATGATAATATTTATTTTTATATTTGTTTATCCGAGGTCACTGCTCGATCCAATAAATATTTAGTATTTTGAAAGTTTATTCCCGTTTGCTGTTTTTAATTAATGGTGTTATTGATTACAAATAAAAATAATAATTGAAAGATGATAATAAAAAAAAATATAATTTTGGCCAAGGCGCAATTTATTATAGTTTACGATACATATACTTAGAAAGAAGGTGTATTATATACTGCAAATAATCGGAATCACCAATATCCTGAACTATTTACAATGGATACAAATTTAAACAGCAAATGATATTGTGCTTGTATAAAAACTTGTTTTATTGTTATATAAACATCTTTATTGGTCCAAATTGAGCTAAAGGGCTAACGACCGAGGTCTTTCAGCTATTTGTTTATTAAAAATATGGTTTATTTTAAATTCTCACATGACAATTTCATGATTTGGACCTATCCAAGTCGTACTATATTTAGATAAGAGTTCTTAATCAGTTAGCAATATATAAATATTACTGAACAAATAATCTTCTACTTGATGATTAGTAAACAACTTTTATCAGCATATTGACATATCGACATATTTGTATTATATTTGATATAAACTGCCTAATAATCCAATATTTTTTAATTTAATTTAAATATTTAATAAAGACAAAATTCGTTCGTAGACATTTTCCATTTGGTTTGTTCATTATTGGTATCAACTTTAATTGGTGGAAGTATTTTGATATGTTTAAATTTAATTAAGTTAGTTTATCAGAAAAGGATCGTCTTCATTCTAATCAATTTGTCGCAGATTGGAAATTAATTGCAACCAGTCCATTTTTTTTATATATTTATGAAGATATCACAGATAATCAACATTAGATTGCCGTTTTATCAATATTTTTATTATCCAAAATCCCAGTTCAGTTTAAATAATTAAAGTGTATATATTAATTGCTTTATATTTAAGACCGTTTTCTGAGTTTAATGTAAACTCCATTAACGGACTTTAATATTATCTCATATGCAAGTAACGGTTTTTTATGAGGAACTGGAAGAATTTGGAAATTTCTCACTATTTTACAAATTGCTGATTTCATCGAAAGCGTAGCAAACTTTTGACCTGCAAATATAATGTTACATAATTGTTAATAACTTTATTCTAAATGAATTTACCTATGCAATTTCTTTGGCCGGCGCTAAATGGAACATAACTAAATGGACTTCTTCGTTTTTGTTCATCCATTTCGAATCTTTCAGGAATAAAGCTTTCAGGGTCCTTATAATGTTCGGATTCACGATGCAAACCATAAACGAAAATTCCCGCACGCGTTCCTTTTGGAATCAGCGTATCATCTACAAACGCAATAATTAATGGTTTAACATAACATGATAAATGTGGTAATTACTATAGTAGACATCTTCGTAAACATCTCGAGCAATCAAAGCAACTGGTGGATACAAACGCAACGATTCTTTGACTACATTCTCCAAGTACTTCATTTCTTGAAATTGGCTGTAGGTAGGTTCAACATCTGACCCTAATACAGACGTAATTTCTTCATATAGTTTATTCTAAAATAGCGTAGAAACGTACAAAAATAAATATGAAAATGCAAAAAATCGTATTTATCACCTGAACTTCTGAATTGTTAGATAATAAATACAGAGCGAAGGTGATTCCAGAAGCGGTGGTATCGTGTCCCTACAATTACGTTATGTAAAATGATATAATATCAAACATTTTGTTCACTAACCGCAAACATGACAGTAGTAACTTCGTCTCTTATTTCATCGTCGCTCAAACCAAAGTCCAGAAGAAGATCTAGAAAGAAATTACGCTTCTTGATGCCAATATCATCAGCATCATGGTTCGTCGCGACTTTCTTCTTAAATTCCCTCCTTCTTTCAGTTATAATATCGTTCGTAATCTTGTGCAAATATTTCACTACAACTTTCTCCTTCCAGTAATCCATAGTAAATTTGTACAACAAATTTGATTGCTTGATTGCGGAATAAATCCTATTTTTGACAATCTGCAGAATTTGCCGGGTCGCAAGAACAAACTTGGAATTATTATCTTCCTGAGCGTTGAACGAAATTCCCATTGAAGTTTCTAAATTTGTAATTACATGTACGTGCTAATCAAAATCAACATGCTTACACTCACCACAAATGATATCGAGAGTGCACAGCGTCACAAAAGGATAAATATCGATTTCTTTCTCAACGTGATTACTTAATTTCTTTATTAAGATACTTGAGTTCGAATTGAATTGTTGGATCATTTTCTCTAGAATCTTGAAATGGAACGCTGGCGTTATTAATTTTCTGTGTTTAAACCATATTTTTCCTAAATCGATTATCACTTAGAATATTTCTATGTTTGCAGAAAATTGATGTACCTGGTGCTGAGATTAAACCATTTCCGAGCCAGTTCCTCATTAATTCGTAATCCCTAGACTTTTCAATAAGTTTAGGCGATGTTAATATGAATTCTATAAGCTTTGCATCTGTAGTCATTACGTAAGTGGCTAAAGGTCCAAGAATATATTTGAACGTTTTACCGCACTCATTCCGATATTTCATCAAATTTGGAACAATATCTGAAGCTCGAAGTGAGTATACTCAATTCAATTATTTATATTGCTTACCTGTTGAGGTTAAATTCTCTAGAATATTTCCTAGGAATGGTAGAGTATCTTTGGATTCGCGATATGCAGACATCCTTTTAAAGAACGCCCGTCGGTCTAAAATCCATTTCAGGACCAAGACACATATTGCGAACAGCAATACGCACAGTACGTACATAGTGTTGAGGAATGAATTATAATCTGTTTACAGCCTTATATATGTATGTAGGATGCACTTAATATCTGTCCTTGAATCACGTATTTATTTTGGTCTCAATTAATGAATATACGTTACGTAACTAATATAATAGTGATAATCATAATTCATTATTTTCACACTAAAGCTATTAGCCCTAAATAATAATTATTATTATCAACATATTTAGTAGTGACTGATTTTCTTACAAGAATAGGAAATAGGTCTTTCCAGAAACAACACTTCACCCCATAACATAATATATAGTTGTGTGGCCTGTCAAATATTTAAAACGCATTATACGTTTTGTCTTAATTGATTCACAACTGAGTAATTTATAACAATAAAACTGCATTGTCTTCATGTAAATTAAAACGTATGTGTATTACCATTGTTTGTTAATTTCATTAAAAAAACGTTCGTTTTTCAATAAATAACACATCTACCACAAACAATAATGACTTGAAAAAAATCGTATTGAAGAAAACTACAACAATGAAAGTAATAACAAAATGTTCATACAGGTATTAAATCACGGATGCAAAAATTTTGAAACAAATTAAATTTTATTACATAAAATAATTGCATTTTATTTTCAAAATTTGAGTGATCAATTATGTATACTTAAAACCTATAAATTTTAATGGTTTATAGCAAAAATATCTCATCGTATTTTGAGAGCTAATTTAGTTTATTTTTTTAATATTTTAATTAATTATGTATTCATGAGCCAAGTAATTCTCATGAAATAAGTATTCCCATTTTGCACGCAAATAATTGTAATTATATGATCTTTTGTCGACTCTGTGAATGTGGAACATAGGCCAAGATTAGAAATTGATACATAATTTTTAAATTATTGAGATAGTGGATTCATTTTATGTTCTAAGTTTATCATTGGAGAATTGATTGATTAGTATGCATAAATACTGAAAAACAGAGGTAAAGAAGCTACTGAATTTTTACACTTTGCCAAATTTTAGTTACTATTTTATATTATTAGAACATCGATGCAAACATCGCTAATTCTAACTGAAAAATAGATTAGGTCAGTCTGTTGTATCTAACCATATAATTATATTTTAACTGTACCGGATATTCAAATACGATACGCATTTCGCATAGGCACCTAGACTTATCACCAGAAGATGCAGAGTAGATGAATTGCAGCACGGACCGACTCCGGTCAACGAACCGTTCCCACAGGAATGCATAAT
>JAFMTC010000006.1:368912-379184 GCA_018845635.1 Nicrophorus orbicollis | reverse complement strand
AAATGCAAAGTTTACAAGATCCGTTGGCTCGTTTTGGCTATTTTCGTCGTATATTCCGCTTCCAATGCTATGCAATGGGTCCAATACTCTATCATTTCCGAAGTCATCACCAACTACTACAAGATTTCCACCGACTGGGTCAATTGGACCTCTATGATCTACATGGTTCTCTATATACCATTCATCTTTCCCGGAAGCTACATACTCGACAAACTGGTGAGTAACTTTTAAACAAGATACTTCCCCAAAATAAATGGAAGCGCGTCTAGTAAATCTTTCAATTATACTTAGACCAATTACAATTAAAACTTTATACTCATTTCCATTACTATTCTTCAGGTTAATTGCTAAACTTATGTCATCAATTGCTTAATATTAGCCTTCCTCCTTATTTCAAAAATGTAAATTACTAAGACATTTTGTTTTAATTATAATCATTTATGTTATCTTTATAATTGATGCATTCAAAACGACAGTAATAATGACTTAATACTATAAATTTTATGTTTGTTAATATTTCGTATTATGTTCTATTTTAAGTCAAAAAAGTAATTGCTTTTGACAAATTTCAACTGCAATTAAAGTAATGTATATAAAGTATCCTTAAATTGACTGTCTAAGTAGTAAAACAACTACTTTTTATATATATTGCAACTATGTTTTTAGCATTTTTGCAATAAAATAAATAAATTACTTCTTATTAATTATATAACATCATAATTAAAGTAATTACAATTATTAGTCAACACGTGAACTTATGAAGTTTTTTTTAATAAAAAATATTCTGTAAGTGTAAAAAGCCATTAAAAATGTAATTATAATACATTTTAAAGAATTATTTCACGTTCAATGTAAACCAAACCATTGCGAATACTGATGGGTGACGACTACCTGTGCATTTCAAGGTTGTTTCGAATAACCCTTTCAGCACATTTACCTTTACAATTGCTTTTTTATGTTTTAAATTTAAATTCTTATTGAAATATTGCCTTAACGTTTTCATTGAAATTCAAGAAAATGTTGCTACACAAAATGTTGGAACAGATTACCACTCCAAATAAGTCCAATTGAAGCGAAAACAATAAATAAAATGTATTGTTAATAATAGCCTATTTTTGTAAGTACTATTGCGAATTTATTATTACAAATTTAAAACACAAATATGAAATTAAATTTATGTTATTGTTGCATTCGTTGATGAATAATCATAATCATATTCATACATATTTATATTAAAAGTTCAATTTTTATTATTAATATAAACAATATATGTATATTGTATGGGCAAATATTAATTACAAATTAACATCTAAATTAATAATTATTTTTTAATTAATGTAGATAATTTTTAAATTAATATATGATAATAATATAATTAAGATACTTATTATTATTTTTAATTGTAACTTATAATTATATTAAATTACAAAGTATATTTTTTTCAAACTTTCAACTTGCAGTAAAAAAAAATGAATATGTTGATCAATATTTTACATGCTGCAGTTGTTATTTGTAAGAGTCTTGTATCAAATGTTAAAAATGCATATATGAATGAACGAGTCAAGGTCACAATTGTGAAAACATTTTTTTATAAGATATAAATAGGAACCTTCAAGAAATACCGGTGCACGTATTTTTTTTTTCATTTTGTGGCAATTATAAAATTGTCGAATTCTTATACAAATAAGTTGAATCTTCGATTTCTACGCAAAAATAAAATTCCCCAACCGATTAACTTCCACTTATTGCAATTAGTCAATTACATTGAATACTTGGATGCGTTCAAAGAAACAACAATATGGGCTACGTGTTTCTACATATGTTATACAAATTAGTGAAATTTCGCAAATGTTAAAAATGCGTGAATTTTTAATGAATTCTCATTTTAGTTAAGTTCAGGACTTGAGGTTTTGGTTTAAATGCGAAATCTCAAGGACAATATGTTGTTTACTTTCTATATGAAAGAAAATAATATTATTTTCACTTATTACGCAACTTGAAATTTTACTGACACAATATGCATTTTTACGTCATTATTTGTTCTTACGTCAGCCTCATACCAACTGTCTGAAAATGACACTGGATAATGTCACCCAGGTCAGCCTGACCAAATTATTAAATGAAATAAATTTATATTTTATGAATCAAAACATTCTATTTCTTAATAAATTTATAATACAAATCATATTTACAACAATTTTGAAAATTAAATCATGTAAATACAAAACGTTTACATATTTTGCTCTGTTTGCTTCTTTTTGTATCACATTGTTTACTGGTAATAATTATAATTATCTGTGTTGTTACAGACAAATTATATCTTTATTAAAACTTAAACAATTTCCAAAATACATCAATTAATTGATTCAATAAATTGAATACAAAAAACATAAACAAGTGGAAGTGTTTTTCCTCCACAAATTAATTTGATTTGTTGAAACTGATTAACTTAAACTACAAACCATCTACAAAGATTTAATCTAAAGTGTGTTGTCTAGAGATAATAATTTCATTACTTTTAATAAATAACTATCACTAGGAGTAAGAGTAAGTTCAATTAATGTTTTGTTTTATTATCTAAATAACAGAAATTAATTTGCAAAAAAAAACTTTTAATGAATGTTACATAAAATGAGAACAATGGGAAATAATAACACAGTTGTACTGAGTGAATTGATAAGAATATAACATATATTTGTAATTGAGTTTGCATGCACTATTGTATAGTTTACATAGCATTAGTTATTATAATTTATTAATGATTTTATATTTTAATTATTAATTGATATTAATTATAGAAGCAGTTTTCACAAACAAAGAGATTTTATTATCACTATTGGAAATTAAAACTAATTTCTTGAATCATAATATTAATTTTATTCATGGAAAATTCGATTAAGTTTGTTATTATAATTTCGACTAGTAACAGCATTCACGAAAATTAATAACGTGGAATTGCGAATAATACAATCAAGTTCATGAATTCTCATCATAGCTGAGAATTTCGTCTTAGAAATTGAAATGCGTTTATTTCGTAACCAATGAAAAGCATTCACAATAAATTGTCTGACATTGTGCTAAAAGCTGTTATATTTTATGGAAAATCCAGTTTATGTAACTACGAGTTCTTGAAATTGCAACAAAGGTTGATTCCTTGAAAGTATTTATTTTGTTTGTTCCAGCTCAATGCTAACTATTCACAACAATTTGCTCGCTAATAATGTTATTCATTCTCATTGCAGCAATTACAATACTTTAATATTGCTGGTTGGAAAGTCCGCGTATATTTATCGAATCACAACGTTCATAGCGATTACGTAACGTAATCTCAATCTGATAACGTGAGATGTCGTATCATTTTTCAATTATAAGTGGGATTTTATATAATCTTCAACAAAAAAATATTTTTAGAATTTATTTTTTTCTTTAGCATCTTTTTAATTGGATTTTATAATAATTTGCAATATATTTTGATTACGTTTCTATTATCAATACACCCATACCTCGCTTTACGGCCTAGATACGTTCCACGAAACTTGGCCGCAAAGCGAAAAGCCGTAAAAGAAATCAATTATTGCATTTGCGCAAGATTGGAAATATCTACATACATCGAGATCAAAAACGTTTTTATTGCTGTTATATCGAAACATTTTAGGCCGTAAATCGAAAACGTGCCTTAATTGAAGAGGGCCGTTATAGCGAAATCCCGTATAAAGAGCGGCCGTATAACGAGGTATGGATGTATTATATTAAGTTTATATTTATATCTGTTTATATATGTTACTATTATTCAAAATATATAAATATTTGATAATTGATATTAAAGAAAAAAGTACAGAAATATTAGTTATTTTCGTAGGTATGGGTGTAATTTATAAAAATATATCATGAAAAAATTAATGTTCAAACTCAGTTTTACATATATACTTAAAATAATTCATGTTTTAACAAGTAAAAACTAAGAGATATTTCATAAGTCATCAACCTTCGTTGGATACAATTTTAATGATTCGCGTTTGACAGCTGTCATCTTCTATCAAAATTAGGTGAAATGCACTTAGTACACCTATAGACTTACAAACAAATATATTGGGTCACCTAGAATAAAATATTAAGAAACTCTGGTCTAATACAAAACTCCTAGATAAGAATAATGCTTCTCTATGCAAGATAGAAAATTCGTTATATATACAAATTTATTTTATTTAACTTATTTAATAGAAACTTTACTATGGGAGGTATTGCTGTATTTATAAGAAAATATTTGCTTAAAAAAATGATTGACAGTAGAAAGAAAGTAAAATATTTGATTATTTATAGTGTGTAATATCTGTCACATATTATACGGAAAAAACATGAAATAATTCCTGTAAATTATTATTTAAGAGAAATATGATGTAAATAGATAATTAAAAAAACTTTGTTATTATTATGGTGGCTCTACTATTTCTGCATGGTCTTCAAATTGCAAATTATTTATATAAGCGCATCACGTAAGCTGATAAAAAAAAGAGATATGCATGTGAAACAAAAACACGGTGCATACTGAATCAAATTTTGGCCAGAGTTCAAAGAACTCGCGTGTTTTTTTTTCTGATTTTACTAATCACATCATACGATATAACGTAAATGGAAACATACATTAATCGACGATAAGATTGCTATATAATACATTCATAATGAATCATATAAAGAGAATGTTCTGTGTTCAAAAAACTGACAAATAAATAATAATAACAAATATTCAAAATACTTGTACTATCTACAAATATGCACACAGATTATCAAGCTTGTTATTTTAATAAAACATCAACATAATTATTAACTTACATTACATTACTTGACTATTTTTATTATTTAAAGTATTACTGAATAATAATTAAATTAGATTCAAAATAACACCTTTAGATATGTAAATTTAGTGCATTTAATGTGATCAAACTTGTCACTTTAAAGAAACGTCTAGAAATATATTTTTATTATACAATTACTTAACTACTTATACACTTATAAGCAACTATTTCTAAGGTTTTCAATTTATAAAAGAACAGTTTTAAACAATTTCGGTTTAAGTAAATTGTAAATTAGGTGCATAAAATGTAACAATACTCTCATAAAACAACGATCAATGTTTATTATGTACTTACTTAAATACCGCTTATACACTTCACTTAACTACTTTTGGCTTTAGATTTTTTTTTACTTCTTCAAAAGATCCAGTTCATATTTTCTATGATCGGTGTTTTTTTTTTTCTGAAATTCAATCAACGTTTCCCATTCGCTTTGACATCTCTGTGGAAGTGACAGAACAATTACATCGTGAGATTGTTCTGATATTAGATTGGGTGATGCAATACAACATTTTTTTATTTCATATATTTTCGGCGCGAAGCCAGGATCTGTGAAAATCGGTTCAGTTGACCGGAAGATAAATGAATTTTCTCAATTACAGCCAGAAAACACTGTATCTGTGTAATGAACAAACGAGTCTGTGTTTCTTTGACAAACATTTCTCACGGCTCATCGCATGATAAAATAATCATGACAGACACAAAAAAAAACCCATGCAATTACGATTAACTGTTTTATTATCTTAATACTAATAGGATTTAGAATAATGTTCATGAATGGTAGATTTGATAATGTTGACTTAAGGTTATAGACATTTGTTATAGTATTTAAGGAACATCTTTTTTTTAAAGATTATTTATGTTATCTTTAAATATTCGCAAACTAAATTAAATGTAAATTTATATATGATTTTATACTCGATATTGGTATGCATTAATTATGATGGAATCGCAAATTATTGAATATTCTGTAGCTGCCGAGGGGGAGAATTATTTTAAAAAATAAAACCGCCAAATGTGGCTACATTATTCATAATATTCAAGGCCAGCGGATTCGTTCCATTAATCAACAATCAATTATTAATGAAACAATCCATCAGCCTTTTACCATCATGAATTTGACGTTGACATACTTCGGTCATTTATCCCCTCGGCTAAAACAAAACTTTTCTTTTGTTCATTTACTATTATTTTCCTTCTTTTTTCTTCTAATTCTTTGTATCCAAAACTTTTTATGTAATGTTAAACAACGTCCTGCGTAGTTCGAAAATATAACATATTTTTTTGTTATAAACTTTGTCTAAAATTAATGTTTTTTCCAGGGACTCAGGGTTTCGGTGATTATTGGTATAGTCGGTACTTGTGCTGGCTCATGGATAAAGGTTGGATCCGTGCATCCGGATCGTTTCTGGGTTGGTTTCTTGGGACATTCCATCGTGGCTCTGTCTCAAGTCTTCATCCTCTCTGTGCCGGCTCGTCTTGCTGCTGTCTGGTTCGGTCCTAGTCAGGTGTCTTCAGCTTGCAGTATCGGAGTATTTGGAAATCAGGTAAATACTTTAATTTTAACCTCTTTTGTTGTTTCGAATATTTTCAACAACATTCAGTTAATCTTGTAAATTATATATTTTTTTTAAGAACCAATTCTTACAAATTATCTTTGGCTGTCCTGTAATAATGATTAGTATATTATTGTCTGTGCACCTGCTGCTATCAGTAACATTCGAATGGGTATTGGTCCGTAAAGAGAACCTGGCGTGGCTGGGATCCGCCAACTATTTCTCAATATTGAGGAAATCGACTTTAAAACTATAAGTTTATTTAAAACACTATTCAATGATTCTAAAAATACTTTTTCAGACAATGGACCCAAATTTATGGGTGGTTTTTTGGATTTTCATTTTAATACAACCTTCATAAGAAGGTATGTCTCAAGGTCTGAAAAATTAACAAAGATATGAATAAATATTTTTTCATTAAATTAATGTCAAATTTGAATTAAGATCTTAAATGCTTTAATCCAATGAGCATTGACTAATTGTTCTATTTTTAAAGAACAATTGTTTTATATATTTATGTTGTATATTCTATTCTATTGCATCTATAAGACTATAAAATCCCGGTTTAAAACAGATTTATGGTCTACTAAAACAAGGTAACAAAAATCGTAATAAAATTTAAAATAAAAAAATATTTTTCTTGTTTCTCTTTTTTTTAATATCACCATAACTTTTTTGAAATAACATTTTTAAACGTCATAAAATAAAGTAAGACATATTTTTATTAGCATTATTTTGATATAATATCGGTAAATAAAATAATAGTAATAATAATTGCATTATTCTCCGAAGAAATATGTTTTTTTGTATTTATTGTCTGAATTTTAAAAATTGCTCCTCGTTAATTGTTAGGTTTCTTTGCAGTACGTAAGAAGGTAATCAATTACAAAGGGCGAATCGTTGATTCTACTAAAGGAAATAACAACGGAACTCAAAACGCTTCGAGCTTGTTTTCGAAGCAATATACTATTATTGATTACAGTAACATCTTTATACTATTTACAAATAATATATCTTATTTTCACCTGTTTATATCACTAATCTTTGACTTTAAACAACTTTCTACTTTATTTACACATATTTATTGGTCTCAAATTACGTGGACTTGTTATAATTAATATTTTTAAATAAATAAATAATATGTTTTTCAATATGTTACTTATAAAAAGTACAAAATATTTAAAAAAACATATAGAAAAAGGTCCAAGTTGGCCTACATTTTTTCGCTGACAGGTGTTTTTGCAAATCCGGTTAAAGTCGGAAAAAAAGTCAGCTTTTTTGGTGAGATTTGAACCAGTACCTTCTTACTAATGTTGTTAGTATTTATTTAGTTTTCGAGATTATGTTGGAATTATGGGTTTTAGAATTTTCGATACTGTCGGGATTTTAGGATTTTTAATGTTGGGATTTTGATCAGAACCGACATAATATACCTGATTTATACGGTATTAAAATAATTACATACAATTGTCATTTTATTGACTTTACCTCGATTTTAAGTAGCACGTTTTTTTGAGGTACATGTCTACAGTGTAAATTGGGGTATAGTTGCGATTATAAATAGTGAACATATGACTGAGATTTACATGCAATATCATATATTTCCTTTTCCGCGTAATTGTAACTATTAAAACCATGTAATGAGCGTAACATTAATCACACTGAAAATATTATATTCACTGCGTTCAGCACGAAAAGTATTTATGATACCAATTAATTTTAAATATACTGGAAACGATAAAGTGCAGACACGTGAATTTTATGCCCATAGCAATGTCGCTTATCTAATATACGAAAGGATATCACACATATCGCAGGACACATTCCTGCTTACTTTGGCCGCGTGCTTACGCGCACTTTGGTACAGATTACATCAATCATTTGCAATGATGGAACGGACATCCTACTCACGCTCGACACCAATTTTCCCTCTGCCACAGTTTAATTAATAAATCTACCAAATCCATATTAACATCCAACTCATTCCGTCAACGGGTCAAAAAAAGAATAGTAAATAATCGGAAGAGAAAATTACATTTTTACGATAGCTACAAAAAAGACACTGCAGCATAAACTATGGCTTATCGTATCTCTGCAGAACGTCTGAAAATGAGTCGAGTGTATTTAGTATTTCCAGCATTTTATTAAGAACGTTACGGAAGAAATCTCGACACCCAAGGAGACCCCAGATAACCGGCAAATCCACGAGAAAGAAAAAGCTTTCATCCTAATACGAAAGAAAATCGATGCGTTCCTTCTTTCCGCCAATAATGCATTTTTTTTTGTAATTACTTTACACTGTGAAGAAAAAGTTTTCGTCATTAATAACCAACCACTATGAAATATGTATTTTCGCAACTTTCTTCCTTCCCCGTGCAAATAAATATGGTATATATACTTTTTTTCGTCCAATTTACGTCAGCAAATCAATACCTTATAAATCAAGTAAGGAGAGTAAAAGTAAATATATTACGCAATAAAACTGTTGTAATATATTTGCTACGTGTTATTTATTGCACGTGATGTGTGTTTCTGCTCGTTCGTCGCACGGACACGGATTATATTTCAAGAATATTATTTATTTTTAATCTCATAATACATATGGCAAATAAAACTAATGCTCATATCGTCGGATATAATTTATGCCCTTGTTTAAGTTAATTTCAATGTCATGGTCATGGATGAAATGTAATAAATTTAACGTAATCGATTTAATAACACCACTATATAGTGCTCGTGCACTCGAGATTACATGTATTCATTTTGCATTTTTTTAAATCGTTAAATATCAGATATATGCTCGGCGCAATTGATGTAGTGGAAGTAACCTAATCAAGGTTAAACCGTGGTCGTAAATCAATTGATTTAGAGCTTCCGCTATATCCCTTGAAGGTTAATACAGGATCATTCTACCGGAATCTCCCGGAACCGATGGAATTCCAATTTAATGTTTGGAAACTTTTCTCAATTTAAAATAATATTAATTATTCATTTTAGGTCAGAAATACCTCTGTCAACAGCCCTTTGGTCCAATAAATATGTTTAAATAAATAGTTTATTTTCTTTCAAGTGAATTTATTGGTAATTTTTAATCTCTTGTTGTTCATTTTTTGTATTTGATTTAATTTTCTTCGTCTTCGTTACTAACAACATTATCCAAATCTTTCACTGGAAAATCATCATCTTCTGTATTCAATACATTTTAAACGTCAATTCTATATTTAAATAAAGTTTATTCTTAGAAAACATTTAATAAAAGACTTTCGATGTATTTTATCATAACATTTATACTGCTTAACTCTAATGTCAAAATTGAACATTCAAACGTCAAATCAGTTGATATAGTATCTAAAGTGACTTATTCGATTGAAAATGAAACCTCAGGTGCTAGAGTCAATATTTTAATGAACATATTTTGTATAAATTTGTTTCTATTTTTTTTTAATTCAAACGAAACTATAATGAATGCCAATTACCAGATGACTATGCACTGTAAGATATGTGCAGCAAAAACGGAAAATGAATAAACAGAACATTAGATCGCATGACCTTAATAACACTGGTTATGGTTCAACAGTTTTATTTTACACCCATACCTCGCCGTATACGCTCTTTATACGGCATTTCGCTATAATGGCCCTCTTCAATTAATGCACGTTTTCGATTTACGGCCTTAAATGTTTCGTTATAACGGCAAAAACAAGTTTTTTCGATGTCTATATATTGCCAATCTTGCGCAAGTGCAATAATTGATTCGTTATTCGTTATATTTTCGCTTTGCGGATAAGTTTCTTGGAACGTATCTAGGCAGTTAAGCGAGGTTTGGGTGTATTTTAATTGTGATTATTAAATATTTTTCGATTTTT
>JAFMTC010000006.1:317860-330355 GCA_018845635.1 Nicrophorus orbicollis | reverse complement strand
TTTTTTATGAAAACACAATTTTAATTTCTGAATGAATGTAGATCTAATCTCATTAGTAACAATTCTTCTACAAGATACCAATTTGAACTGTGGTCAATAGCCTTTTGTATAGGGATGTTGCAATTCATTTTATTTATTTATATGCATTTGGTATTGATTTAAATGCATATAAATGGTTTCAAAAGAAAAATAACAACGGCTTTTAGAGCCAATCAAAATTTATATTATCAACATTATCGAGTTACCTTTATTAATGTATTAAATTACAGGGCGGAAAGATTACAGTTAATTATCCTTTGTTACAGTTGTAACTGTTTTTTTTTCAGAATTTGTTTATTTACTATTGTTGTTATATTAATATCTATTGTTTTTTCGGTCTTTGACTAATGTAGTAAATATTAATATTAAATTATAGTCTTTACCTCTTAACAAAATATGATCAATAAAAATAAACATAGATAAATTATCAATACTCCTAACTGCAACATATAGTATATTTCTATCAAAAATTGTAATATTCCTGAAAGTTTCAAAAAAATACTTATGATAAATTAAAATTGTAAATTTAGTATTATTATTAATAATAACATTTATTGTAACAATAACTACAACTAAAAAAACAGCTACAAGAAAAATATAAACTAAATACTAGCACCATAAACTGAATATAATAGAAATACAAAGAAAATATATAATATATTCTATTTCTGTAAAGGCCAATAGACCAGAGGTCTTTCTGCCCATTTTTGAATACTTTATTTAAATTCTTTTAATTTTTCATTTCATATAACAAAATAGTTCAAGAAGTATATTTTTTCGTATTTTTGATAACCTGTACCTTAATATATTCAATGGAGACTTTTAAGCATAGGCAAATTAAGGTGCATCTTGTAATCAATGTAATAAGATAAGTAATAAACTTATTTGGATAATTTTTTATTTAAGTTGTTTAAATTGATTAAATATGGTCGACTAGTTTCTATGTATTTTATAGATTGAAGATTTATTTATGTTAATTATGAGATTTTCTTTGTTTTATATGTTTGTATCAATTTTATTATTCGGTTCACTAATTTAATAATAATTCATTTTGAAATGTAAAAACTTACTAATTAGTAGACACTGTTGACAATTGGTCATAAATATCAAGAAATGACATTGTTGACAAATGTATATAAATAAATGTCACATAATTGTCTACAAAACGTAGATCCTCACTATTCATACGATGTCCAAGATTATTTAGAGTCTTAGTCTTAGTAAAATTTTGAGTCTTAGGTCTAGATATTCCAAGTACACTTTTCGTGAACTTATTTCTATGGGGAAAGACTACAGCAATAGCACTTTATTTTAATAATATAATACAATTTATTTATTATTATTCCTTCAATGATTTCTATTTTAGTAGTTAAAAATAAATTTGTTATACTCATATATTATAATGATAACACATTTTTAAATATGTGATTTTATGTATGTTCTGATTGTTTTCTTAATCTGGCAACCTTTCTAATGATCATAATAATTACTGATGTCAACTGTTACAAAAAAGTAACAGTACGAAAAATATGATATGAAACAAAATAATTGAACATAAGAATAAATCAAGATGTTTATGTTTATTATTATTTCAAACGTCATAATGACATAATTAATCATTGTATTCACAAATTGCTCGTTAATATTTGTATTGTATGTATAATTTGAATCAGATAGTTCGTTTCTAATAGAAAAAGAAATGGAATAAACCTGATTAATTTGAGGAACAGATTGGATGTCGTGAATGGGTTTGAACAAATTGTATAGTTGGATTGACAATGTGTGACGCGAGTGAGTGTGTGTGTGTGTGGGGGTGCAGGTGGCGACTGGATGGACGTGCGGGAGGCATTCGAATTTAGAAGGACACCCTTGGAGGGTACTGCTGGGCCGAAGTAGTGAGTAGGGTTCGGTGGATTTAGGATGGAGGTCATATATGCATGAGGTCTGGACCGGGACTTCCCGCTGGGTCTACCCCTAATGCGGCAAGTGCACACAGATAATCTATGTACATGCACATATACACATACACACGCATACGTACACATGGTATGTGATGTGTGAGCGGATCATCTCACACAGTGATTGTAATCGGCTTTGTGGATATGGAACCACTCTGGGGAACATAATCTCTCTCCACCATTCACTATCTCGCTCAGAATGACTCTCTTTATGCGTGCAAAAGTGGATTTCATCCTTAACCTGGCGCCTAACACGTCCTAACATTCTACCAAATGGTTTGAACAAACCTCGAATATTTTGATGTTTGATAGAAAATTTGAAAAAAATATTTAAATTTATTGAAAAAATGTCTATTCAATATTGAATTATGTGACTATAAATGTTATTTAGAGGGCTGAACCGTACTTTAGCAGTAAATAAATATGTTTAATAATATTATTTTGATTCATCAAATTGCTTCGGTAAAATGATCGTCAATAATGAAATATATAACATATAAAAAATGCAGCATATAAAATAATCATAATTTGGCTTCGATCTGTACGGATCATAGTGTGGTTGAATCTTCAAAACATTTCTATTTTTTAAGTAAAATTGTACACAAAATTATTATGTTTTTTTTTCTCACTTAGTCTTACATTGAATATAGAATCTGAATGTGTATAAATGGAAATACTCAAATTTCTTTGAATTTATTAATGATCTAAAATGATGAATCAAATGAATAAGCAAAGAAGTTTGAAATGAAAATATTTTTATAATGAATTAAATTCAATAAATATTTAACAATTAGAGGATCAAGAGTTTGGAAAGGAGATTCATCATGTTTCTAGTAAAGATAATTCGAACTAAACTAATTTAATTAATATTTGTGTAATAAGACATAGCTGTTATTGTAGAACATCTGTAGGTATCTGTAAGTAGAAACCACCTCAAAATATTTGTGTCTAATGGAGAATTTAAAGTTTGAAATAAAAAAACTGATAAATTATGGACAATTAGATCATGTTATTTGAATTTAATTGAATTATTTTTTAATTTATTTTTAATAAAATATCAAAATTTGGTTGAAAAACAGAGCTTTGTAACAGTTGTTTTTTCTTTTCTTCATTTTGTTACATGAATTTGACTTGTTTACGTTTTACGTTGTTTTACTAGTAATAATTTATGTGCAATAAATAAATACTGTATATAAACATCATTTTATTCATCAATAATTAATTTGAATTACATGTTTTTCTTGAAAGTTTTGATGTAATCATTATTTAAATAATATAACGATAATTTAATTTTATATAAAAAGTTGTAGAAAATGATAATTAACAAATCGTAAAACCGCTCCAATTTTCTAATAATGAATAATTTATATTCAAACCTTACCCTTCCTTTACATACCTGATAGAATGGACCCTTCTAATTATTCTCTACCGAAATTACTTTCAAAATAATAATCACATTATCATTTTTTTCAATTATTGAAAATAAAATCATAATTAGTAAATTTTAAATTAATAATATTTATTGAAAAGTTAAAATATATGTATATAATTATATTATTAAATAAGAAGTAATCAACTGTTGCAAAGTTTCATTTGGCTAAGAAAAATATATCACAAAATATTGACTTTGGAGATTACATAAGGAAAAATATAATTTAGGTTTCGTCTTCATTGACGGTCGGAACTCAACTCTTTTATCAATTTCTTTACCCTTATAT
The DNA here is from genome assembly GCA_018845635.1 of Nicrophorus orbicollis. Classification (NCBI taxonomy): domain Eukaryota; kingdom Metazoa; phylum Arthropoda; class Insecta; order Coleoptera; family Silphidae; genus Nicrophorus; species Nicrophorus orbicollis. Next base: position 326,640 of record JAFMTC010000006.1, on the reverse strand, counting down.
TCTACATATTAATATACACCCATAGCTCGCTTTACGGCCTAGATACGTTCTACAAAACTTGGCCGCAAAGCGAAAAGCCGTATAACGAATCAATTATTGCGCTTGCACAAGATTGGCAATATCTAGGTATATCGACATCGAAAAAATATTTTGCCGTTACAGCAAAACATTTGAGGCCGTAAATCGAAAACGTGCCTTAATTCAATAGGGCCGTTATAGCGAAATGCCGTATAAAGAGCCGCCGTATAGCGAGGTATGGATGTATTAAACTTTTACAACGTTACAATATTAATACTGACTGAGTTTAGTATGTTTACAAGTATTGTCTGCTTCATGAAAAGATAAATTAAATTAACATAAATATAAAATTATATAAATGAATTACTGTATTTTATATTTAAAATATTTTAATATAAAAAAAATTGTTTCAATATAAATATTGTAGATTTCGACATAAATAATCAATGTACTTTTTATTTATTTACTATTCGGTGGCATTGCGTTTAGTGAAGTCAAATAATGTCACGGTTATTCCATTAAATGTTAAAATTAATACAAACGTTGATTATTATGGAACGATTATTATTACTATTATATTTTCAATGGGTTAATGAAAACATGATTAAACATAAAATAACGTTGTTTGTGCGCTCGTCGGAAACAAAGATTTTCAATTAAAAGCGTTGAATTACGTGCGGCGGATTAATTCGATTTCGGACCACGCAAATGGTACAACTACTCTTTCTTTTTCATTTCACGTTAACTGGGTCGTGGGTTGTTATAATAAACAACTGCGTGTGCATGGTCGAATCTGATGAAGCAATTAACGTATTATAATAAATGCATGATGCATCGATTCGCATTGTCGTTTTGCCTCTTTGTGACGTTCATTTATTTATTGTTTTCCATTAACGACTGTTGACGGTGGACCACAAAAAAAGCTGCAATTAATGGATGCGTCGGGTTTTAATGTTTGTTGACAATTCGGTATTGAATGGATGCAAAATAAAATGGGATTGCTGCTATGTTGAAGTTTTTCATCATCTGTGGGTTATTTGTTGTTCTTGTAATTTATGTTAAAGAGGAATTATAATAATGGCACATTTAAAAAGGGTATAAAATTATGCTGTGTAACATAAATAGGGGAATTATGTGTCTATGTAGGAGGATAGTGTACACAAATACATATAAAACGAGTAATGTTCTATGTCAAAAATATAAAAATCGAATTCGAAGCCGGAGGATAGATCCACCATTTTGACAGAAACGAGCCAGGATTGGGGTTGCTAAGGTGTAGATATCGACAGGGAGCCAATGGGGAGCCGGAAAGCAGCACGCGACTCTTCCCATTGGTCGATACAAACTACCCTTAACTTTGAAGAGGATGCGTTAGGGCGGCAGAAGGAATTGACGCACGTCCCAAGCGAACCGTTGCTGTTGAACTGGGAAGGGCTCGTCGGACGTACTTCCTTGATTGCTCCGGTGGAATGACAGCGGATAACAGAACAACGCTATCACGTTTTAATATTGTTATATTCACTTGCCGTTTGGCTTAGGCATAAGCTAGTCATCATATTGGGATCAGAGTAGATCCAAAATATAATTAGATCAGTCACAGATATTAACAATATCATTCGTGAGCCGATTGTTTGTGATTCGATCATTACGGTGCCGTCGTTGAGGTTTTAATTGATGTGGAATAGTGTTTGAGAGGGTTGCACGGAACGCGCCGTCGGTCTCCTCCACTTCGCGCCCTTTCTTCGATAGGCCGATCCTCAAAAAGACAAATAAATTATTCGTGGAGGTTACCGCGTCCGAAGCCCGTAGATCGCAGGTCGCGGTTCGCGCCTCTTGTGGCGAGCGTCTCCAACGGCTCCAAGTTGGATTTCAAGGGAGTCCCAAGTTGCCTGGGGGCGCTAGGCAATTCGCCGTCAGCCCCCACGACGACGCCGACTTCCTCCAGCGAGGAGATCACCTCGCATCAACAGTTCAACATCTTTCCGGCCATCTTCAGCAGGCAGTTGAATTTCAACGCTTGCCCACAGAAATCCATGATGGAAGATCTACGGCCTAACCTCGTCGGCGTCGGCAATCTGCTCGGCGTCTCGGGCCTCCTGGATGACCATCACGGTCATCTCATGGGCGATAAAGGTACGCCAAGGAAGTGCAATACCAGCGGCTCCTCTGCGGAAGACTTCACGGCCATCTACGGCGGACTACCACATTCCCACGATCACCATGCACATACACCTGCCCACACGCCACCCGCCGCTCCGAGAACCATCACAGATCATACAGGTACAGACAATCAGAAATCTTGATCATATCATAAAATAAGAACTATTGCTAAATTACTTATCAAATATCAAAGAATGTAATCCATCAAAACAAATTCTGAATGTTAATTACTATATAAAATACAAGAAATCTCAGTAATATGACATGGAATGAAAATATTATATTCCAATTTAAAAATGTTTGTTGTAAAATAGAATTAAATGTTGAAATATTGAACATTATCGTAACGCACATACAAAAACTTTTGAACGCAGTCTTTCCGCCTGAAATGTTACTAACAGAACAAATAACCTGTTACCAAAATTCAAAAAATATGGATAAATAATATTATGATCATGTCAATAATGCATTAGAAAACAGAAAATAATTTATTGAAACTTTAAACTTAATTCAACTTAACAATAGTTTCTGTAATATTAGTTTGTATTCAAATAAAATATGAAGAAATATTAAACATAAACTTTATTTCTTATGAATATAAATGTAGAATAGTAAATTATAATATAGCAAACACACACCAATATTCTAGCATATTGGTCAATAGCCCTTTGCAATAATGTATTATTTTTTCTTTATATTTCTTTTTCTTCATTTCTATTTTATTGATTTCTTTTATAATTATTGTTCCAATTAATAGGAAGATTTCGGTCAATGTCCTTAGTTGCTTTTTTATTAATATTGTATGAAAATATTTTGTTTTCAGTTTGTATTAGTATTACAATAAATATAACTATTACTAATATACTTTACAATAAAAAGAAATATATTAAATTTATATTAAAGATATAAAAAATAATCTGGGTATAAAGACAATGCTCGATAACCTTTCAGTCTGCATGTGTAAACGCTATTAACGATACTATTTGTACACATAGAATCATTTTATTACTTAAATCAATGATAATAATATCTATTGCAACGATATTAGTTTATAACACAAATAATTACATAATAGCTAGTATTAATTAATAAAAAAAGAAACATTTATTTATCAAAGGAGTATCAACTTAATTTGAATTATTTTCTTAAAAATAATGATAGGAAAACAATTTAGTTACATGCATTAAGAACTAAAAATGCATAATCTTTTCTACTTTACTATCCAGAACTAGAGTTTTGAAATCCATATTATTATTCATTCGAAACAAGAAAATAGCAACTGCTATTTTTTTATGAAAAACATAGATTGTTAAATGCTAAACAATATGTATAATAATAAAAAACATATAGTTTTTTTATTAATATACAAAATTATTTCAAGCGGAAAAACAGCGATCGATAACCCTTTGTATAAATAATGCAATTTGTATGAATTTTGTTTACATATTATATAAAAAAATAAAAGTGACAAATTATATTAGTAACGATAATATTTTCATCGACAATTTGAATGTAAATTATGAGAATCAAAATAAATACTTTTCTATAAAATAAATATTGATGGTTAAGTAGAACCACAGTTTACGACCGTAATCCATTCTTCTCGTTTGGACTTTTACCGAATAGGATGTATATCAAACCAACCTTTCCCATAAGAAATAATGTAAAAATGATAAATTCGTTTTAATGTAAAAAAAATCACTTGATATGTTGTATGAATGGGGTTGTAAAATAATTTAAATCTGTTTGAGCACATTAATAAAAAGATTTAGATTTTAAATGTGTTGTAATATATTATTTAAATCTCAATAAATTTAAAGTATAAAACAAAAAATAACAATTCTAAGATATTATCAATATTATACATAATTTAGCTATCGACCAAGTGTTTCCGTTATTCAATAAATAAAGTCAATTGATTTATGTAACAAATCATAAATCAAGACTTTATTTATACAATAAAACTATTTTTCTTTATTCATATATATTATATTACATATAAAAATGAAATGCGTTCTAACAATAAAGACCGTCATTATATCGATTAAATAACTAATTTCAAAAATTCAACAGAAATCCTTATTCTAAAGTTAATAGTTTTATTTTAGTTATGTTTTGCTCAAGTTAATACAATTGTAAATTGGATATGCAAAATTGATTACCATTGTGGTAATGTTGTATTAACTATCATTATATGGCTAATGGTGACATGAGTCACTATTAAAGTATTATGAAAATCAATTTACATATATAGAAAAATGCAATATTTGCGTAATTTAGTTTACATATTCAATGTATAGATATATGATACTTCTACGATTGATTTAGTTGAATCAAAAGAAAAGTGAACGATCATCAATGATATCGGCTTGCTTAATTTTTGACCTGAAATTACATTTCGTTAGAACGGCGACGTAGAAACGCATCCGGCCAGAAGATTAAATGGATTTTTTTTGTGAGCAATTGAAAGTAAATAGAACCGTTTTTTTTGGTTGACTAACTTTTCATTTTCGTCGAGGGGAGAGGACGATCATCAGAATCTCTCCGAAATTCGATTACATACCACTTTGGTGATCGCGGAAACCCGAGGTGCACTCATCGGAAATGGGGAAAGTGACCGCCATCTTGAATATATATATATATCATATGAAGAATGTCTATGCTATCTATAATTTAAAATTACATAAATGTCTAGAATTTAGGCTTTAGAAGTGTTATTTTATGTATGGAATACTTTCGATCTTCGGGCCACGTCATTTCAACTGCTTCTTGTTGCATGGAGCTTCAACATCCTCCCAGTACTTTCGTATTAGTTCTCGATGTTGTTGTTTCCTTTCTTTAGTCCACTTCTTGCCTGTCGGTAGCTTAGGCTTTTTTGTTGGAATTCCCACTTCTTGCTAATCCTTGTCCACCTCAGTAAATCAAGCTCCCTTGGTTTTCTTTTCGAGAAAGTAGGTGAAAATTCTATATAATATAACGTCTATTATTATTTACAATATATGTTATGACAAAACATTCAATAAATGGTTTAACGGGCGATCAGTTGTAATTGCATAGAGCCCATTGGCGATATTCCCTTAGTTGCCAATTAGATGTTAAATCTCATTTATCCAGTAAATTACATTGCTTCAGTTGGTTACTTGTTAAGCTATTATCAAGAATATTGATAGTTAAATTATTTGCATGTTTTGTAGCCTATTGTGGTATCAGTACTATTTCCATTTGAAGATCCTCGTGAATTCTTCTTGTGGTAATATAGCACATATGCTTGTTCTTAGGCTTATGACTGAAATCTTTCTACAATAACAATGTTACACTTGCTAGTGCTTCCCCAGAGCTGTATTCCACAAATCCAGACTGGTTTCAAAATCACCTTATACATTAACAGCTTGTTTTCTTTTGAAATTGACGAGTCTTCCCGAAATTACAGCTTCCTTAACTTAATTTCATGTTATTTTCGTTTTGCTTGAATGTTATTTTTCCAAGTCCATATTCTATTCAAATGAATGAATGTGAAAACCTAGTATAGTGCATATACAAAGTGAGTTTGAATAATCATTTCATTTGTACAGGTTTTTCTAGTAATTTGAATGATTATAATCTTAAGAGTTTATTAATTCCAACAAGTACGTTTTCAACAATATCACGGATAGTTTAAAATCAGCATCGAGCTTTAACATCCTCCCAGTATTTTCGTATTAGTTCTCGATGTTGTTGTTTCCTTTCTTCAGTCCACTTCTTGCCTGTTGTTAGCTTAGGCTTTTTCTGTTGGAATTCCCACTTCTTGCAAATCCTTGTAAACCAAGCTCCATTGGTTTTCTTTTCGAGAAAGTAGGTGAAAATCCTATATAATATAATGTCGATTATTATTTACAATATATTCCGTAAGTGATTTAACGGGTGATCAGTTGTAAAGCAGAAATATTTTTGTATGAAGAAAACAATGTATCTACTACATTTATTAGAATATTTATTAACTGTAGTTTCTTTAGTTTCTTAAGTCAAAGTTTTATTTTAGTTTTATCAAAAACTTATATCGTTAAGTTCGCCAAATAACAATAATCCAATTGATATAAATAATTTCATATCGCTACACCTAACAATTTCAGTTATTCTACAGAATGTCCGAACTTTCCAAATTATATAATTTACCGTAAAGATAGAGTACAAGTACAATACATATATAAAAGCAAGCGTTTCTTAATTAACGTCATCGTTCCTGGACGGAATTCGAATTCAATCATATTCGCTGTGCGAAATCAAAGCCGACCACGATGGAATTAAACAATTAATAAATTGAATTTTCTGGAAACCGACATTTTATTTAAATGAATACGATTACATCGAGTATTTAAATCGGATTAACCAATTTGCCACTTCGGAATTACTCGACTTGAATGGATTTTGGCAAAGTTAGCATCCAAGTCGTCACCGGAGGTCCCTAGAAACTTTGAATATTTAAATTTTCGCTGAAAATATTATAACGAATATAAAACATTTTCTTTCGAGCTGAAGTAAACAACTTGTCTCTTTGAGGACTTTAGAGAACCGACGCATGTCTACCCGTCGGATGTAGAAATATGGTAGAAGTGTAAATAGATTTGATTCTCTAAGTGCATAAATTTATATTTCTACCATCCAATTCATTACTTATTTTTTTCTATTTCTTATTTTCATTTTTATTTTTATTATGAAACGGTCCTCAAAATGTTTCTCATATTCCTGTCGATATGTTTCTTATATTTTTGTCAGTCGTCACTTGAAAAACGATGATGTTTTCTATTGGTTATAATATTTATACTTTTGACTAATGAATGAAATGTCAAATAAAGTATTATAATTTTTCATTCAACACATCAAATGATTTAAATATTTGCTTATAATAATTAACATTTTATTATTCCGTTACAATAGTTTAGAAAATACATATTACATATATCGTGTTAGGTTCTTCGTGGTGAAAATTTCTCGTTTCAATATTGATGTTAAAGTATATGTAATTGAAATAATAAAAATGTTCGCACAATAAATATACGGCTTCGAAATAAGTAGACGTAGAATGTCATTATTTGTAGGGGTTAAGGCGATATTTGCTCGTATGTAGATAAACTCAATTATTACGTAAATTGCCTACATTATCCTTGATAATAGCAACGACCCACAAACTTAATCGGCTTGAAGTACTAGGCTCAGCGCACCGATTTTATCAAACCTTCTCCCTTTGAGCGCTAGCCTACAGTTAGTGAAATACATAATGCCATGAAACATCATTAACTGATATATGACTGATACAATTACAAAATGAAAATGGAAACAGCTTAGATCAAGATTTTTATATAATATATAGCCGTCATTGAATGTATTCTGTAAATTGCGATTATTAAGGTTTTACTTCTAGATCTTCATTATATATTATGAACATAAAATCAAAAATATTCTTCTTCAAATGAAATATTTGTAACTTTAAGAGAAAAACGTGATTCAATTTGGTATATATTAATTCTATTACATAATATTTGATTCTATTACATTATAAAGACATGAGGTAAAATATAAAACAAGAAGTAATTATTATAAGATCTTCATGTACCGATTTACTTTCTGAGAATCACATAACATAAATTAAATATAACAATAAAGTCAATAAAACATACACAAGAAATGTAGTTGTAATAATTGACATTATTTAACGCTACTTGCCAATTTTAATAAATCAACGTATATGAAATTATGAATAAGTTCTATTCTTAAACAAACAAAAATGTATTTCTCTTTAAAAAAATGTGGTAATTATTATAAATTTGACTAAATTTTCAGTGATTAATAATATCACGATCTGAATATTAATTGAAATCATTAAAAATATCTTGAAAACTAAACTAAAAACATAAACAAAAATACATCGGACAGTGCTTCTTAAACTAGTATCAAATTAAAAATAAATTCTAAAAAATATAATACAGAAATTTTACATTCTTTTTCCTCTATATAGTCAAGCCTCTTTTAATGTTGTTTATTTATATATGGTTGTAAAGTCCTTAATTAGTTCTGTGAATTAGTCAAAATCAAAACCGATATGAGCGATATTAGCACTATGTGAGGTATTTATAAATGTTTCCGAAGAAAGAAATACGTCTAAATAAAATTATAATATGAATACATAGGGAATTCACCATTCGAATATCGTACATTTGCTTATTTGCTACAATTATGTCCGTTAATTGAAAGTTGAATATATATTAATGTACGTAATTTGTACATTAACGCTGACTATAAAAAAAACATTATTTCCATCGCCTATTTGCATAAACGAATCAATTAGCGCGCTTCTAAGGGAAGCACAGCCTTTTAATATCCCATTCTCAATGACTCCTCTCTCTCTGTACTTTCTAACTCTCGTATCTTTTTCTCTCTCTATATATAGAATAAACGAGTAGGTAATAAGGTTGTGTTAGATTCTTTGTGGCGCGCGCCGGTGTCAGTAATTGTAATTAGGTTCACACTAACTGCATTAATAAACAGTAATAAATTCAATAAGGTTTAGTTGCCGACGTCGCCCGTTTACCAACCGTTTGTTCGCACACACACACACACACACACAC